>JAREIK010014203.1:0-7500 GCA_029783825.1 Sapria himalayana
CCCTTCGGGGCACTAAGATAAGAGATGAATCCGCCCCGCCTTTTGAGATAGCGGTTCAAGAAGAAAGCCAGTGCTCTTGCTGTTAAAGGTGATAGCCCGGAAAGAAATGAATTGATTTCGCTGTCTGATCCTATTCCGAAACTGAAGATGATTCTCTGTCGTATTCGGGCTTAGAGTCACTTCTCTCACACGAAAATACGACATAAGGGTATAATCGCAATCGCATTTGCTATTCTTCACTGCTCTATTCTTTCTTTAGATAAGGACTTTGATTCGATCCCCCAGCAGGACAAGGCTTTCATTTACGAGATTTCTATAGCGAGGGGAAAGCGGTAACTAGATCTATGAGGGAGTGCCCCCAATAGAAGAGAAGATGGCGGGCGGGCCTACGAAAGGGAAAGGACCTTGGCATAAGAAGAATATTTCATTCATTCAAAGTCAAGGAACTGGTTAATCAAAAGGGGTCTAGAACTACATAGATCTGATACCTTCTTCCCTTGGTCTGGGAGGTAGCTTATGTAGGCGTACAACTGTTTCTAGGTTGTATTCGATCATGAATGGCCAAAGAATCGATTAGTAGTATGCCTTATCTTGCCAGAAGACCTATTCTTCTCCCTTTTGGAAAACTGGCTAGCGTGGTCCTAATTTCAACACGCCACCTACACGACTCACCTACATAGGTTTAAGGAAGCAGTTGTGAAATAAAACAAGTACTTCCCACCCCACTTTAGAATAAGACAGGGCAACTTCCTTACTTTCACTTGTCTTGTATGGATGTTTTGAGCCAAAGCTATCTGTGTACGGATTACCAAAAGCAATATAGATTGTCGGTTTGTCCTTCCCACGGATTACCATTTTTGCTTCCCATCGCTATAAATCGCATTTGCTATTCTTGCTCCCGCATGAACCCTTCTGGCCGATACTGACCTTAAGAACAGTACGCAAGCACTAGTCCCACACCCACGGAGCGGTAACTAGAAACAATGAACATGCTTTCGGAGTAGGTAGCCTTCGTACGCAAAGTCGGCCGCCGCGCCGGAGGCGGACCTGGTCGAGACAGATAACGACTTGCTCCCTTTCCTGCGCAGGAAATTCTGTCCTCGTCCCAGGCTTTCTGTCTATGGTAATGTCATCATGCTCCTAACTCCCCAGTCAAAGAGGTCCCTCTGGCCTGTGGATTCCTCCGGACTCAGCGACCCTGAACAAGCGGGTCCAGCGCTGCCTGTGGGGATTGGGACTGATTCAAGTATATGTAGCCTGGATAGGAATTAGTGAAGTGGTTTATACGAATAGGTAAGATGCTTACTTCAAGCGGACCACTCTCGCTCTGAGCCCTTCTCGGCTGATAGAATATGAAGGATCTAGTTTGGGTCCGAGCAGTCTCTTGGTTTCACGCCAGTAGCCATACTTAACCCAATTAGGAGAATAAGGCCTAAGGGTGCGGTCGATTCAGAGTTGGAGGCAAGAGCTCTTTCTTCAATAAAGGGGGCCTCCTTAATAAACTCAGACTTAGACTACGTCTACACTCCCCTTAAAGCTGGAGCATATATATCAAGCATCCTCAGCTTGGAACATGGGGTCAGCATCTGAGGTTTCAAAGTGTCTTGGTAAAGATATCCGCCGGCTGGTTCTGAGACTGCGCGTATGGTGTCACAATCTCCTTACGGGCAGCCTTCCCACGAATAAAATGGCAGTCCGCCTCAATGTGTATGGTCCGCTCATGAAAGACTGGATTGCTGGCACGGCCCGATTATCAAAATAGAACCGCATGGGCTCTTCAACCAAAACTTTCCATTCCTGCAACAACGATTGAAGCCACAATAATTCAAAACAGTATGGGCCATAGCTTTTGACTCTGCCTCAGCACTAGAACGAGCACCTACACTTTGCTTTTGACTTTTCCACCTTTACCCCCTGGACAATAGCCGATAGTGGAGCTCCTATCTAATGGAGAACCAGCCCAATCAGCATCTGACAAACTTTAAATACGCAAATGCCCACGGGGCTTATACAACATTGTCCGGGAGCTTTCTTCACGTACGTATAAAAGCTTCCCAGTTAAGAACTCGAGGGGTAACTGGAAATGCAATGTCTGGACGAGGTCGGTGAGTGGGATAGGTAAAGGCTATATGCTTCTCATTTCGGTATTGCATGAGAAAAATAGGATGGTCATCGACGGGCATCCACTTTGATAGCAGGTTGTCCACTCAACTCTTTTGGGAAGTCCCCCTCTGTTTAAACAGGACTCCTCTTCTAGTGAGACTCCTGAATATCCATTGTTCCTGACTCTTTGGGCCAACTACTTAGTGGCCAGGGATTGACATGATCAGGTATCTATGCTATGGATTCACCGAAAAACACCTGTGGGGTTTCATTGTATTCACCTCATTTTGCGGCGAGACAGTTCGGTTTAGTTCAGGGTGTCCCATGCCCAATCATGTATACTAGCAGGAAAAAGGATGAGATTGAGGAAGTGGATCAAATGAATGAAGAACTTTTTGGCTCCTTCCCTTCGAGCTTTCTTGCCTAGTGACTAAGGATTGTGGTCTGGATATGCGGCTAAGGTTTTTCATAAACCAGTAACTTCAGTGTGAGAGGGTCCCAAAGCAAGTGGGAAGAAGGAGTCAAGTCAGCCTACGACCTCGAAGGGAAAGGCCTCGGATCGGAAAAGAGTCAGTCTGACTTTCTTTGTTAGTCACATTGCCTTTTCATTTCCATTGGCTGAACAATTCCTCTTTGTTGCAGCAATACAAGAAGGCTGCCACTAAAGGTGCCACTCCTTAGGTTGTGGAGATTACTAGTGAAGAAGGTGGGAGTTAAGTAGGGGAGAAGCCATAGTTGAGGAACCAATGACAGAGGAGCCAGGAGTGGAGCAAGAGTCACCGGATGATTCCATCCCAAAAGAAGGGACCAGAAGGGGATGGTTACCAAAATTGCTCCTCTGAAGACGGCCCCTGAATGAGCCAGTTTTTAAGATGTTAAGGACCTTGTCTTGAAAGCTGGAAGTAGCTCCTACACCCCTGTGACATCTCGAAATGAGCTACCTCGTTGCGTTGCTTTTCTTCTTCATCTCCTTCGCTTCGTCTCCTCTTCAATCGGAAGAGAGCACTCCAACTTCTATACGTTATTCCGTCCGCGTCTTTGAAGAATAAACGGTAAGATCCTGACAGCCCCTCATATCATAGAAAGGGACAGGCCATTCTCGGCATGATCCGAGGTTTCTTTGACAAGCGGAGCGATCAAAAAGGGCTTAGCGCAACTATGGGCATTAAGGGAAGGCTTCTCAGTCATTCAGGCACGTATCTTTGGCACCCCTGCCATAAATGAAACTGATTCCAACATGTTGACTTCTTTCGTCTTTCGGCTGACTTTCACCGGCGGCGGCAATCCTGTGGCTACAAAAGCCCAAAAAGGCAAGAACCCCCGCTTTGAAGGGCGCCTGCACGTCGGTTTCGAAAAGCAAAGGGGTCGCAATCGCATTTGCTATTAAATTCTTGCAGCTGTCTAGGGACGAAATAGAGTCTTTAGTTCGGGATGCTAGGTCTGCCTGCCTTATTCTGAAGGGTAGCTTCGATTCCATACTCAATTTATGTAGCTTCGATCTACGTCTAGTTGCAGCCTATCTTGCTGCTGAGATAGAGGGAATCCATTTATAAGTCTTAGTAACTAGGGTAGCTAGGAGTAGGGAGTTCACCCCTCGTACTGCGGCTAACCGGGAGCTTTTAAGCGGAGGGAACAGATGCTACTTCTTTCTAAAACTCTTAGCTGCAGTTAGACTCTAACTTCGTTCGAGGAAGAAATGGAAGGAATGGATCTATCTCCTACGGCAAAACAAGGGGATACTTCTGCTCATCTCATAACATCTCTTCCTCTCTCTTCTCTCTTCACTTCACTAATTTCGTAAGTTATAATGTGTGATATGTTCCTCACTAACTCCACCTCTTTTCCTCTGTCTCTTCACTAATGCCTTATTGGTCGATTGATTCGAGTGACTTTCGTTCCTTACCTGGGTGGGGATCGATCACATCCTTCTTGCCCCTGTCTTTGATGATGGAGATTTAGTTTCACAGCCGCTTGAAAGCTTCATCTTTATGACATACCTGCATCCCTTGCCCCGGACAAGCCCTGCTCCTGCTCTTTTTAGTCGTTTCCAGACGACCCTTTCACTGTTTACTGGCTTGAAACTGTCAGTTCTCTTACTCGACTAGAGGGCTTTCCCTAACATCCTACTCTTAATTATAGAAGGTTCTTTCTGTCCGTCCAATACGGGGGACTTCCTTCAATGCCAGCATCTCTCTCAGCTGCAAGAAGATCAACTTTTAGCTTTAGTCGGCTGAGCGACTCTCCTCCTGGAGTTCGGAATCGGCAAGAGATAAGTCCACTTCCTTGCTGTTAAATACGTTGGAATCAATCCCGTTTGCTACAGGATTCTTTCGACCCCTTTTGTCCAATCTCAGTTTGATCTCAGTTTGAAACCCAAATACTTGCTACTTCAGCAGAGGCATCTTCCTGGCTTAGAAAAGATCCGCCCCTCTGACTCCTATCCCGGTAGACGGGCGAGCATCTCCGAACCGCACCGTGGGGAAGTTAGTTTGAAAGAGAAGGAGTACCGCTCTCAACTCCGCTCCTTTCCTCAGTTCGACCCTTTCATGAATGGGAAGACCTCCCTACCCAACCTTACCGCACCGTGGGTCAGGTCAAGCAGTTTGCAACTCCGATCCCTAAAGGTCAAAACTCCCGGTCTAACAGCGTATTGTCCCATCTCCTAGCTCACTGTTTGGAATGAAACTTCCTCCCGGGTCGAGTGAGCTCTTGCTTCTCCGCTTCGAGTAGCCGACTCGACCTTTCTTACCAGATAAAGGATTACCTTTCAAAAGATGCCGAGCCAAGATCAGGTGATTTGATTCCTCTAGTCCGAATTAGCTCGTCAGTGGTAGAAGCTGGTTCATCGGCTTAAGCCAGTCAATCTATCCAAAGAGCCTACCCTACGCCTTACGAGGGCGCCCTAGCCATCTTCAATCCCAAGGGTAAATCAAGCCAAATATCGCCCAAACATTGGTATTCGAGCCATCCGATCTTTTCATAACGTCTCGACTCAAAATGTGGGAGGTGTGGTAGGATAGACGTACATATCATAAGATGCTCCTACGAATGTAGTCTTCCTGGATTGACCCATAAGCAAGGTTTGTTGGATCCATCCATGCTAAAGGAATTATTTTCTTTGTTGAGTTCTGGCTCAGCCCACAGGAATTCAAGATCCTTTCCATGCGCTTAAACGTGCCTTTCTTGATCACAAAAGCCGATACAAATAACTAATCCCGAGGACAATAGGAGAGACTTTGTGCTTTCCAACCTATGACGCCTTGTAAAGGAGGAGCTCCGTTTCCTTGCTGGGACAAAGGTCTCATGGGCAAGAAAGAATGCGGGGCTAAAGACCAAAAAACGGAATCAAAAGAAAGGCCCTGCGAACTACCTTTTATTCGACTCGTGAGTTTGTTTACCCGGTTCGTCACGCTGCCCATGAGCATCATGGCATAGGTGTCACAAGTCATCGAAACCATCGCCATATAAAAAGATTCAACAGCTGCTCCTCGCCCGATTCCAAGACCTGAACCTTGAAAGTTCAAGCAGCCCTGGTCCACTATAGGAAAGTACCGGTTTTCCACGGTGACAAGGGACCCGAAAGCATGGATTGGAGGTCCCATGGTGGCAAAGAGAGAGAGCCAACAAGAGGGAGTCAACGACTCCAAGGTGAAAGAAAGAAGACATCCAACATCTCCGGTAGGTGAAACGAAGCTACAGTCTCTGTTGAGGAAAGAAGGGGGAAAGATAAGGTCAGGCATCCATCTGCAGATGTCTCCTCCGCCAAGTGAGAAAGAAGGAAATGTTTGAAGGTCTAGAAGCAAGGGACTGATTGGGGAAGGCAAGAAGGAAGTAACCACTAGTCCCAACGGAGGGTACTGTACTCCCCTCACAAGCGAGGGAGCCCTTCTGAGCTAAATAAAGAAGAAAACCCCTGACTCCTTCACCAGCTCTTTCTCCTAACCCAGTGATAGAATCTAGACAATTCTCTATTGAGTTTCTCTTTCGATGGCGGTTCCCTTGGATGAGGATTGAGTTTCCCTTCTTAATGCCTGTAAGCCCTTCTATATGCTTTTGCCTTCCCTGTTTGCAGTGGAAATTTGAGTACAAGGCCTTCATAAAGCCTCCCAGGCAGAGTGGTACAGGTAAACATCGCCTCTAGCGCCTGCTGTCCCAGTGCCAGTTTCCAGCCATAGGTAAGCACATTACATTCGAGTTTGAGTTTACTTTTGGTCCATGCGCGCCTGTCTTAGTAGTAGGAGTCTTTCTAAACCCAATAGCAGTATAAGTAGAAGTCTCACTAGTCTCAGCAGTATCAATAGGAAGGAACATTTTCAGCTTTGGAGCGAGTTGGAAGCTAGAGAGGTCCCAGGTAGAGATGGAGATTGAATAGCGGATCCTAGGGTAGGAATAAGAAGTTTGCCAGTTCCTAAAGATACAGAGCCAGATGCAACCTCTCGCGAATGAACCTACCCACCATTAGAGGGGGCGATATAAGTAGAAGTAGTACCAATTGCAAGAGTAGCAGTTGATTCAGCGATTGAAGCAACAAAGCTAGTAGCCCCAGCTCATACCAAAGAGTTTCACCGCTTATAAAGCATTGAAGTCCCTCCCCGCGTTCAGTCTTCCAGTTCGGCCTTACTTTGAACCCATTGATCTAGATCCAGAAAGACATAACCATCTCGATCTGCGCCTAGAGACCTTGCCACTGAAACCCCTCCCTATGGAATTACTGAGCGGGCATCTATGCTGCCATGCCTAAGCCTCTCCACCCTGGGCGAGGAAGATTCAGTATGTGTATTGGAGCGGGACCGACTCCGCCCTCGCTCTCCGACCGATCCCTAAACGATGGCTCAACGAAGAGCGATCAAAAAGGCTCTTTTCCCCGCCCAAAATCTTTCATCTTTCTTCTCTTAGGGCTATAGGAGAACTCCGCTAAAGTAGGCTCCTTGTTCAGGCTAGTCAAGGGGCGGTCAATAATCTTTTTTTTAACTTAGCTCCGCTCCACTTTTGATCTTAGCACCCAAAAAGTCTGTCTACTCGGACAATTCTCTAGCTTTGTCTCTGCTCGAGCACTTTCTCTACCTGTATGGTTGGGGTTTTGGTCACCTGCTCTCAGGCTCTCGTTCACTTGAAAGTTTACCCGAGTAACTATGGAGTTGCCTCTTTGGATTCGGCTATTTAGATTAGATCAGGGGCATGGTTTCGAACCCCTTTTTCTTGTATCTCTTTCTCAATCTCATGGATCGTGACGAACAGTTTATGTTTGAGGTACTCTAGTACACCTATTCCGGAAAGAGATAGACGAAAGGAAAGTAGAGCTCCTGTTAATCGAGTCAAAGCCATTGGGACCTAGCGAGATACCGAAGAGTTCGGGAATCGGTTCTCCCGAGAGTTGGGAAAGAACAAGCACAAGGG
>JAREIK010014203.1:12500-25632 GCA_029783825.1 Sapria himalayana
TAGCATTTGTGACTTATAGCTTTGCCACGACTATCTATGCCTCTCTTGCTTCAACCGAGTAAACCGTTGCTCTTGTCTATGCTTCCTCTTTTTTTCATGTCAGGCGACCTATCGAGTCTTGTTGTAGGATTGCTATCCTATGAGTGAGAGTCCGCAGTTGTCCCTATCAGCCGCAGCAGAAGCTAGCTTCTATCATCAGATGCCTCTTCTCCTCGAGGTAAGAAGCCGTCTTTGAAGTCTGAGCTCTCTCTTCTCTCCGGCAAGATGGGGAATTCCTTCCTAAAGCCTAAAGTTAGTCCTGTGCCCCGTGCTTCCCTCCCTCCTGGGCCTATCTCTAGTAGCTATATGTAGTATCAGCCGCAGCGTACGCTAGTACGTGAGTTTCCCTGGTCTGCTAAGGTCGCTCTCCCAGTAGCAGTTGTCATTCCTCCGTGCCTTTGAGAAGCTAGTAGTGATTAGACGCAGACCTTAAGTCGCAGATGTGAGCTTGTAGCTTCCCCTGCGCTCGATAGGAGAGTCCTGTGTGCTAAGTGCTGCCCTCTCTTAGTAGCGGGACATCTCCTTCCCCAACTTCTTTATGAAGATAATAGGTTGTACCCCTCCTGATCCAAGCTGAGCTATCAAGTCGTGCATTCCTTGCTAAATAGAGGACGCCTCCCCCATTATTCTTGTATCGTCCGCCTCCAAGCTTTATTACGAAGCCTTAGCCTATATACGATCCAACTACGAGACTACGTAAATCAAGGACTCCATCCGAGCAGCCCTTATGCAATTGAAGAGTTTGCGGCGTAAGGAGATCTTTAGGCTCTGGCGGGGACAGATAACTCATTCAGCTTAGCAGCTGCGTGCAGGGTGTAGGTATACCACTTACGAGAACCCAACCCCACCCCAAGTAAGTAAAGTAGTGAATCAACCATAAGTCAGTAGTTCGTCAGGTCAGGCCGGCTTTCGAGCCTTCGTTTGCTGGGAATGTACTACAGGGAACCTTCTCTAGTCTAGGAGCATTTCCACTATGTCTGTGTTCTTTCAAGGCCCCTTCCTATAAGAACGTGCTAAACGAGCTACTATAAAATTGCAGTCCTGTCCTAAAGGCCTATAAGTTCTACCAGTATGTGATTGATTGTGCTTATCCCTAGTTCTAGTTCGGGTGCCCTTCCCCAGTAGGAGTCTTTACTAGTGGCATGCCGGATATTCCCATAGTCTCACTCCGTCGTCGGGCAGTCGGATCAATGTTGCCGCATTCCTCCCCTGACTCGTATGCCCCTTTACTTTAGGCGGGTTCGCTCCTCGGACTAAGATTTGTCCTCCTCACCGCTCCGTGGGCTTCACAAAAGTGAGGATCTGAAAGAGAGTCCGTCCCGAAGGACATGAATGAGTTGTGTCTTCAAATCAAAGACGCATCCTCATTTTACTACTAGTAAGGAAGATGAGTCATGCTGGTTCGGACAGCTATTCCTAATAAAGGAAGAAAGAGAAGGACCAGCTCTCTAGCCTGAAAGCCTACCAGAAAAAAGCGAGGTATTCTCCTGTACCCGCTTAAGGAAGGGGTCCATATAGCTCTGCTCTTGCCCGCCTTATTAAGTAAAGTCAGTCAGAAGCAAGGTGCTAGTCAGTCCTAAGTAGATCAGACTCAAGCTACTAGTCGGTAAGGAATAAGGTCTGACGGCTAACCAGACAGCGGAAGAGGTATTCTCCTGTGTTCAGTTGAGGAAAGATTACCAACACTCTCACTACTCGCGAAGCAAGCTAGCCTGATAGCCGGCACTAAAGGTTATCCTTTAACTAGCCAAGGGAGTCAGAAGGTTCCACTAGTCATCGTCTTAATCATCAAGAATAACTAGATAGTATAACTAGCTATTAAGACACTAAATAAAGTCAAGGGACATTCCGTCACCTAAACTGAAAGTATAAATCAGACTGAGGGAACTACTTCTTTATATTATAATTATAAGGAAGCAACTAGTCAGAAAGAAGCTAGTAGTAGACAGACTGACTTACCACTTACTAAGAAAGGAAGCTTAGAAGAGAAGGAAAAATGACGACTCTCTTCGCCCTGACAACTTCTTGCTTTCTTCTTGGTTGAAAGAGAAGGCCCAATGTACCGGACACAAACACGCTCTTTTTCTGATATGTGTTGGTGCTTGAATATTCTTATTCTTCAAGTTTACACTGAATGCTCGCTCCTCTTCTATCTTCTATGTTGACACTGATTCCTTCCTTTTCTTCAAGTAACACTGAATGCATTCCATCAAATGTCTTCTGATTTAGTGTAAGTCGTATTGTTGCTGGACATGTGGTTGCTATTCAGTAAACAAACAGTTGGGTAGCTTGGATTCAAGTTGACTGCTCTTCTTCATCATAAAATGGTGACACGGAATCTCTTTTAGCTTACAGTTGACAAACACGCTCTTCAGAAAACGTTGGTGAAAGTCGTATAGTTGGGGCCAATCGAATGTAGAGGTTCAGGAAGCGCTAAGATGGCGAAACCAGAGGGATAGGAGGGGGTTAAGTCCAATGAGAGTGTAGTTTGCTAGTGTAGTGGAAGTAGTATAGTCAATTAAGCCGTAGTTAACTATTATCAGCAGGCAACGTCAAGGTCAAGCATTGAAGTAGCATTCTTTCTCTCTTTCTCTTTTTGTTTTCTTCTGTACTGTACCATATGTGGAATCTGAGTTTGATGATGTTTCTTCTGCAGCAGTAGCTGTCGCCTTTCGAAGACATTCGCCCCGGCACTCTAAAGGGGCTTACGAATCGAAGGTCACGTAAATTGTAGTCAGTGCCTAAAAGCGCTATCCTTATGGTAGTGTGGTTAGCCTACTGGATAGAGAGTTTAGTACCTACAATTTTGAGTTGGTACCTTTCCTTTGAGTCGAGCCAGTTGCAAGCGGAGGCTGACGACTGAATATATCTCCCTCTATTCGTTAGGTGGTTTATTCAATTAAGGAGGAGTCGGCTTAGTAGTGAATAGGGACGTTAGGCTGCTGCTTCAGAAACTGAATCCACGGCTTCAAAGTAAACTCGATAGACTGATAACTTCTTAAATGAGATAAACTGCTTCTCCTGAACCAGGTCAGGCTAGTTTCTTCAGAATAAAGAGAATCAACTGAATAATCTGCCTTCATAGCTGGGATTTAACATTTTTAGTAGGAAGCAAGGGTGAAGTGAAAGACTCTATTTCGTCCCTAGACAGCTGCAAGAATTTAATAGCAAATGCGATTGCGATTATAGCAGTATCGCATAGGCTACAAAAGAGGGCATCAGCAGCTTTCACTGGAAAATCCGCAATCAACCGAAATAGATGCTGAAACAAGAGAAGAAGGGCGGCATAGCGAGGTAAACGCTAGGTTTGCATCGTAAGGAGTCCTGCCTTTTCAATGTGGGTTTTTCCAGTTCTTCAATGGTGACATAGGTCAGTTTAACGAGTTGGTTGTTTTACCCACTACTATTCAAGGGGGGTGAGTGGGCTCAAGCCAAGAGCTAGGCTAGCAGCTTAAGTTACAATTGTTGGTTCGGAGGAAGAAAGCCGAATCTTAGGCCTCAGAATAGAAAGCAGAAGCTAGCTTTTCAACAAGGGAACGGGCTGAGGTTGTAGTTCCTTTCCCAGAGGATGATTAGGACCCAACTATCCTATATCCTAAATCCCCTAACCAACGAGAGCGAGAGAAAGAAGATGTAATAAGGTGATGTAGAAGATCTTCCAGTCTATAGAGGAGGGGAAGGACAAACCACAATACTTCCTTTTTTATATAAGCTCTTTCTAGAGCTTAGTGAAGCTATTTGAAACGACTGGATGGACGTACCTATCTCAACTAATACGTATTCCCGGCCACCAAGTATTTTTGAAATGGAAAACGCTCATTCTAGCTAGAATCGCGAATAGTCATCTCGTATCTTAGCTGATCCTAATACAGGGGATTCGAATCGGAAATGTGCTTACTCCTTTTCTTACACAGCTGATCTTGGACTTGAAATGATTAGCGATTGGTTACCGAATGGACTGATAGACGGACATACCGACATAGCCTACTTTAGGTACCTTATAATCGCAATCGCATTTGCTATTATATTCCTTTTTGTTTTCTTTTTATATGCTCCCTCCCATGTTACTTTCCCCCCTTCGGGGCACTAAGATAAGAGATGAATCCGCCCCGCCTTTTGAGATAGCGGTTCAAGAAGAAAGCCAGTGCTCTTGCTGTTAAAGGTGATAGCCCGGAAAGAAATGAATTGATTTCGCTGTCTGATCCTATTCCCGAAACTGAAGATGATTCTCTGTCGTATTCGGGCTTAGAGTCACTTCTCTCACACGAAAATACGACATAAGGGTATAATCGCAATCGCATTTGCTATTCTTCACTGCTCTATTCTTTCTTTAGAATAAGGACTTTGATTCGATCCCCCAGCAGGACAAGGCTTTCATTTACGAGATTTCTATAGCGAGGGGAAAGCGGTAACTAGATCTATGAGGGAGTGCCCCCCAATAGAAGAGAAGATGGCGGGCGGGCCTACGAAAGGGAAAGGACCTTGGCATAAGAAGAATATTTCATTCATTCAAAGTCAAGGAACTGGTTAATCAAAAGGGGTCTAGAACTACATAGATCTGATACCTTCTTCCCTTGGTCTGGGAGGTAGCTTATGTAGGCGTACAACTGTTTCTAGGTTGTATTCGATCATGAATGGCCAAAGAATCGATTAGTAGTATGCCTTATCTTGCCAGAAGACCTATTCTTCTCCCTTTTGGAAACTGGCTAGCGTGGTCCTAATTTCAACACGCCACCTACACGACTCACTACATAGGTTTAAGGAAAGCAGTTGTGAAATAAAACAAGTACTTCCCACCCCACTTTAGAATAAGACAGGGCAATTCCTTACTTTCACTTGTCTTGTATGGATGTTTTTGAGCCAAAGCTATCTGTGTACGGATTACCAAAAGCAATATAGATTGTCGGGTTTGTCTTCCACGGATTACCATTTTTGCTTCCCATCGCTATAATCGCATTTGCTATTCTTGCTCCCGCATGAACCCTTCTGGCCGATACTGACCTTAAGAACAGTACGCAAAGCACTAGTCCCACACCCACGGAGCGGTAACTAGAAACAATGAACATGCTTTCGGAGTAGGTAGCCTTCGTACGCAAAGTCGGCCGCCGCGCCGGAGGCGGACCTGGTCGAGACAGATAACGACTTGCTCCCTTTCCTGCGCAGGAAATTCTGTCCTCGTCCCAGGCTTTCTGTCTATGGTAATGTCATCATGCTCCTAACTCCCCAGTCAAAAGGAGGTCCCTCTGGCCTGTGGATTCCTCCGGACTCAGCGACCCTGAACAAGCGGGTCCAGCGCTGCCTGTGGGGATTGGGACTGATTCAAGTATATGTAGCCTGGATAGGAATTAGTGAAGTGGTTTATACGAATAGGTAAGATGCTTACTTCAAGCGGACCACTCCTCGCTCTGAGCCCTTCTCGGCTGATAGAATATGAAGGATCTAGTTTGGGTCCGAGCAGTCTCTTGGTTTCACGCCAGTAGCCATACTTACCCAATTAGGAGAATAAGGCCTAAGGGTGCGGTCGATTCAGAGTTGGAGGCAAGAGCTCTTTCTTCAATAAAGGGGGCCTCCTTAATAAACTCAGACTTAGACTACGTCTACACTCCCCTTAAAGCTGGAGCATATATATCAAGCATCCTCAGCTTGGAACATGGGGTCAGCATCTGAGGTTTTCAAAGTGTCTTGGTAAAGATATCCGCCGGCTGGTTCTGAGACTGCGCGTATGGTGTCACAATCTCCTTACGGGCAGCCTTCCCACGAATAAAATGGCAGTCCGCCTCAATGTGTATGGTCCGCTCATGAAAGACTGGATTGCTGGCACGGCCCGATTATCAAAATAGAACCGCATGGGCTCTTCAACCAAAACTTTCCATTCCTGCAACAACGATTGAAGCCACAATAATTCAAAACAGTATGGGCCATAGCTTTTGACTCTGCCTCAGCACTAGAACGAGCACCTACACTTTGCTTTTGACTTTTCCACCTTTACCCCCTGGACAATAGCCGATAGTGGAGCTCCTATCTAATGGAGAACCAGCCCAATCAGCATCTGACAAACTTTAAATACGCAAATGCCCACGGGGCTTATACAACATTGTCCGGGAGCTTTCTTCACGTACGTATAAAAGCTTCCCAGTTAAGAACTCGAGGGGTAACTGGAAATGCAATGTCTGGACGAGGTCGGTGAGTGGGATAGGTAAAGGCTATATGCTTCTCATTTCGGTATTGCATGAGAAAAATAGGATGGTCATCGACGGGCATCCACTTTGATAGCAGGTTGTCCACTCAACTCTTTTGGGAAGTCCCCCTCTGTTTAAACAGGACTCCTCTTCTAGTGAGACTCCTGAATATCCATTGTTCCTGACTCTTTGGGCCAACTACTTAGTGGCCAGGGATTGACATGATCAGGTATCTATGCTATGGATTCACCGAAAAACACCTGTGGGGTTTCATTGTATTCACCTCATTTTGCGGCGAGACAGTTCGGTTTAGTTCAGGGTGTCCCATGCCCAATCATGTATACTAGCAGGAAAAAGGATGAGATTGAGGAAGTGGATCAAATGAATGAAGAACTTTTGGCTCCTTCCCTTCGAGCTTTCTTGCCTAGTGACTAAGGATTGTGGTCTGGATATGCGGCTAAGGTTTTTCATAAACCAGTAACTTCAGTGTGAGAGGGTCCCAAAGCAAGTGGGAAGAAGGAGTCAAGTCAGCCTACGACCTCGAAGGGAAAGGCCTCGGATCGGAAAAGAGTCAGTCTGACTTTCTTTGTTAGTCACATTGCCTTTTCATTTCCATTGGCTGAACAATTCCTCTTGTTGCAGCAATACAAGAAGGCTGCCACTAAAGGTGCCACTCCTTAGGTTGTGGAGATTACTAGTGAAGAAGGTGGGAGTTAAGTAGGGGAGAAGCCATAGTTGAGGAACCAATGACAGAGGAGCCAGGAGTGGAGCAAGAGTCACCGGATGATTCCATCCCAAAAGAAGGGACCAGAAGGGGATGGTTACCAAAATTGCTCCTCTGAAGACGGCCCCTGAATGAGCCAGTTTTTAAGATGTTAAGGACCTTGTCTTGAAAGCTGGAAGTAGCTCCTACACCCCTGTGACATCTCGAAATGAGCTACCTCGTTGCGTTGCTTTTCTTCTTCATCTCCTTCGCTTCGTCTCCTCTTCAATCGGAAGAGAGCACTCCAACTTCTATACGTTATTCCGTCCGCGTCTTTGAAGAATAAACGGTAAGATCCTGACAGCCCTCATATCATAGAAAGGGACAGGCCATTCTCGGCATGATCCGAGGTTTCTTTGACAAGCGGAGCGATCAAAAAGGGCTTAGCGCAACTATGGGCATTAAGGGAAGGCTTCTCAGTCATTCAGGCACGTATCTTTGGCACCCCTGCCATAAATGAAACTGATTCCAACATGTTGACTTCTTTCGTCTTTCGGCTGACTTTCACCGGCGGCGGCAATCCTGTGGCTACAAAAGCCCAAAAAGGCAAGAACCCCCCGCTTTGAAGGGCGCCTGCACGTCGGTTTCGAAAGCAAAGGGGTCGCAATCGCATTTGCTATTAAATTCTTGCAGCTGTCTAGGGACGAAATAGAGTCTTTAGTTCGGGATGCTAGGTCTGCCTGCCTTATTCTGAAGGGTAGCTTCGATTCCATACTCAATTTATGTAGCTTCGATCTACGTCTAGTTGCAGCCTATCTTGCTGCTGAGATAGAGGGAATCCATTTATAAGTCTTAGTAACTAGGGTAGCTAGGAGTAGGGAGTTCACCCCTCGTACTGCGGCTAACCGGGAGCTTTTAAGCGGAGGGAACAGATGCTACTTCTTCTAAAACTCTTAGCTGCAGTTAGACCTCTAACTTCGTTCGAGGAAGAAATGGAAGGAATGGATCTATCTTCCTACGGCAAAACAAGGGGATACTTCTGCTCATCTCATAACATCTCTTCCTCTCTCTTCTCTCTTCACTTCACTAATTTCGTAAGTTATAATGTGTGATATGTTCCTCACTAACTCCACCTCTTTTCCTCTGTCTCTTCACTAATGCCTTATTGGTCGATTGATTCGAGTGACTTTCGTTCCTTACCTGGGTGGGGATCGATCACATCCTTCTTGCCCCTGTCTTTGATGATGGAGATTTAGTTTCACAGCCGCTTGAAAGCTTCATCTTTATGACATACCTGCATCCCTTGCCCCGGACAAGCCCTGCTCCTGCTCTTTTTAGTCGTTTCCAGACGACCCTTTCACTGTTTACTGGCTTGAAACTGTCAGTTCTCTTACTCGACTAGAGGGCTTTCCCTAACATCCTACTCTTAATTATAGAAGGTTCTTTCTGTCCGTCCAATACGGGGGACTTCCTTCAATGCCAGCATCTCTCTCAGCTGCAAGAAGATCAACTTTTAGCTTTAGTCGGCCTGAGCGACTCTCCTCCTGGAGTTCGGAATCGGCAAGAGATAAGTCCACTTCCTTGCTGTTAAATACGTTGGAATCAATCCCGTTTGCCTACAGGATTCTTTCGACCCCTTTTGTCCAATCTCAGTTTGATCTCAGTTTGAAACCCAAATACTTGCTACTTCAGCAGAGGCATCTTCCTGGCTTAGAAAAGATCCGCCCCTCTGACTCCTATCCCGGTAGACGGCGAGCATCTCCGAACCGCACCGTGGGGAAGTTAGTTTGAAAGAGAAGGAGTACCGCTCTCAACTCCGCTCCTTTCCTCAGTTCGACCCTTTCATGAATGGGAAAGACCTCCCTACCCCACCTTACCGCACCGTGGGTCAGGTCAAGCAGTTTGCAACTCCGATCCCTAAAGGTCAAAACTCCCGGTCTAACAGCGTATTGTCCCATCTCCTAGCTCACTGTTGGAATGAAACTTCCTCCCGGGTCGAGTGAGCTCTTGCTTCTCCGCTTCGAGTAGCCGACTCGACCTTTCTTACCAGATAAAGGATTACCTTTCAAAAGATGCCGAGCCAAGATCAGGTGATTGATTCCTCTAGGTCCGAATTAGCTCGTCAGTGGTAGAAGCTGGTTCATCGGCTTAAGCCAGTCAATCTATCCAAAGAGCTACCCTACGCCTTACGAGGGCGCCCTAGCCATCTTCAATCCCAAGGGTAAATCAAGCCAAATATCGCCCAAACATTGGTATTCGAGCCATCCGATCTTTTCATAACGTCTCGACTCAAAATGTGGGAGGTGTGGTAGGATAGACGTACATATCATAAGATGCTCCTACGAATGTAGTCTTCCTGGATGACCCATAAGCAAGGTTTGTTGGATCCATCCATGCTAAAGGAATTATTTTCTTTGTTGAGTTCTGGCTCAGCCCACAGGAATTCAAGATCCTTTCCATGCGCTTAAACGTGCCTTTCTTGATCACAAAAGCCGATACAAATAACTAATTCCCGAGGACAATAGAGAGACTTTGTGCTTTCCAACCTATGACGCCTTGTAAAGGAGGAGCTCCGTTTCCTTGCTGGGACAAAGGTCTCATGGGCAAGAAAGAATGCGGGGCTAAAGACCAAAAAACGGAATCAAAAGAAAGGCCCTGCGAACTACCTTTTATTCGACTCGTGAGTTTGTTTACCCGGTTCGTCACGCTGCCCATGAGCATCATGGCATAGGTGTCACAAGTCATCGAAACCATCGCCATATAAAAAGATTCAACAGCTGCTCCTCGCCCGATTCCAAGACCTGAACCTTGAAAGTTCAAGCAGCCCTGGTCCACTATAGGAAAGTACCGGTTTTCCACGGTGACAAGGGACCCGAAAGCATGGATTGGAGGTCCCATGGTGGCAAAGAGAGAGAGCCAACGAGGGAGTCAACGACTCCAAGGTGAAAGAAAGAAGACATCCAACATCTCCGGTAGGTGAAACGAAGCTACAGTCTCTGTTGAGGAAAGAAGGGGGAAAGATAAGGTCAGGCATCCATCTGCAGATGTCTCCTCCGCCAAGTGAGAAAGAAGGAAATGTTTGAAGGTCTAGAAGCAAGGGACTGATTGGGGAAGGCAAGAAGGAAGTAACCACTAGTCCCAACGGAGGGTACTGTACTCCCCTCACAAGCGAGGGAGCCCTTCTGAGCTAAATAGAAGAAAACCCCTGACTCCTTCACCAGCTCTTTCTCCTAACCCAGTGATAGAATCTAGACAATTCTCTATTGAGTTTCTCTTTCGATGGCGGTTCCCTTGGATGAGGATTGAGTTTCCCTTCTTAATGCCTGTAAGCCCTTCTATATGCTTTTGCCTTCCCTGTTTGCAGTGGAAATTTGAGTACAAGGCCTTCATAAAGCCTCCCAGGCAGAGTGGTACAGGTAAACATCGCCTCTAGCGCCTGCTGTCCCAGTGCCAGTTTCCAGCCATAGGTAAGCACATTACATTCGAGTTTGAGTTTACTTTTGGTCCATGCGCGCCTGTCTTAGTAGTAGGAGTCTTTCTAAACCCAATAGCAGTATAAGTAGAAGTCTCACTAGTCTCAGCAGTATCAATAGGAAGGAACATTTTCAGCTTTGGAGCGAGTTGGAAGCTAGAGAGGTCCCAGGTAGAGATGGAGATTGAATAGCGGATCCTAGGGTAGGAATAAGAAGTTTGCCAGTTCCTAAAGATACAGAGCCAGATGCAACCTCTCGCGAATGAACCTACCCACCATTAGAGGGGGCGATATAAGTAGAAGTAGTACCAATTGCAAGAGTAGCAGTTGATTCAGCGATTGAAGCAACAAAGCTAGTAGCCCCAGCTCATACCAAAGAGTTTCACCGCTTATAAAGCATTGAAGTCCCTCCCCGCGTTCAGTCTTCCAGTTCGGCCTTACTTTGAACCCATTGATCTAGATCCAGAAAGACATAACCATCTCGATCTCGCCTAGAGACCTTGCCACTGAAACCCCTCCCTATGGAATTACTGAGCGGGCATCTATGCTGCCATGCCTAAGCCTCTCCACCCTGGGCGAGGAAGATTCAGTATGTGTATTGGAGCGGGACCGACTCCGCCCTCGCTCTCCGACCGATCCCTAAACGATGGCTCAACGAAGAGCGATCAAAAAGGCTCTTTTCCCCGCCCAAAATCTTTCATCTTTCTTCTCTTAGGGCTATAGGAGAACTCCGCTAAAGTAGGCTCCTTGTTCAGGCTAGTCAAGGGGCGGTCAATAATCTTTTTTTAACTTAGCTCCGCTCCACTTTTGATCTTAGCACCCAAAAAGTCTGTCTACTCGGACAATTCTCTAGCTTTGTCTCTGCTCGAGCACTTTCTCTACCTGTATGGTTGGGGTTTTGGTCACCTGCTCTCAGGCTCTCGTTCACTTGAAAGTTTACCCGAGTAACTATGGAGTTGCCTCTTTGGATTCGGCTATTTAGATTAGATCAGGGGCATGGTTTCGAACCCCTTTTTCTTGTATCTCTTTCTCAATCTCATGGATCGTGACGAACAGTTTATGTTTGAGGTACTCTAGTACACCTATTCCGGAAAGAGATAGACGAAAGGAAAGTAGAGCTCCTGTTAATCGAGTCAAAGCCATTGGGACCTAGCGAGATACCGAAGAGTTCGGGAATCGGTTCTCCCGAGAGTTGGGAAAGAACAAGCACAAGGGGAAATCCAGCCTTTTAAACTGGTTCAGCTAGCCCAATGTTAGTCGGACTAGGAGGTTTGGATAATATAGAATGGGTTCTCTAGTAAGGGCAGGTTTCAAACTTGAACCAGGTCCAGCCTTTGGGACAAATGCTTGCGAGCCAGTAGCTTCGCTAGGAGGTCCCCTCGCCAGGGGGAATGTGCTTCGATCTTGGTCCATACGAAGAAAGTCATTCATTCTTTCCATAGAGTGGACGGTCTCCCTAGAATTGCATGCAATTATTGCCGCCCTTAAATGCTATAATTTCCGTCTATTGGATTGGGAATTGAAATAGTGAGTGGGACCTGCTTGCCATTCAGAGTTTTCCCTCCTTCCTCTCTTGGGAAGCAGCTTTCAGCTCCTCCTTATTCCATTACAGACTTCCTTTATCTGACATGACTGATTTTGTTAGGCTTTTTTGCAACTACCGCTCCGTGGGCTCCATTTCACCTTCCATTCCAAGATTATATGCCCTGAGTTTAGAATCAGCCCCTACTTGATTCGCTTCCCTTCATTATGGCACCTCGCGCTAGCTACTACTGGCAGAAAGACTCTAGACTAGAGCTTTAACTGGAACTTGCCAAACTTTATTACTCCCTCCTTTACTTTACTAGTGCAAGAAAGAGTATCATAAAGGCTTTCGAAAGAATCCTGGCTACAGTAACTGGCTGGCTAGTTCATTCCCGGATTGGCCTACTTTACTTGCTAAAGAGACTATCGCACTATCAAAGGCATTACCTTCAGGTTGCGAGCCGGGCCTCAGACTCACGAGCTTCTCTAACTAGCTTTACGGGTCCCTACACTAAATAAGAGGGCAAACTGTCTTTCGACCGGGCATCCCTTTCCGGGTATTTGAGCTGGTTAAAACCGGACTAAAGCACTTACTGTCAAAGTACTCTGTACTCTTTAGTCTAGCCCCACTGTGATATCTCGTGAAGTAGGAGTTTTCCGGCAAAGAAAGTACTTGCTTTCAGAGTCAAACAGGAACTAGACAGTTTCGCACCTATTCGCTTTCCTGTAAAGGGAAGGGTGCTTTCACTTAGGCATATGATGTCCCATTCGTAAAGAAGAAGGACCATCATGGCACTGAAAGATAACATAGCATAACGGCGAGCAGGAAATAGGAATTCTTGAAATGCCCACGTCCTCTTTGGCTTAAGCTGTGAACATGCTTTAAAGCCTCAGCCTATTTTATATCAATGCTGACTCCATCATGTCTCAGATCAAGCTAGCCTTTCTTTCAGATGGGTAGTCGTGGATTGGCCCTTTCAGTAAGGTAGGAGTGAAGTAGCCGAAGGCATAATCTCAGAGTCTTGCCCTTCGATCGCCCGAACTCATACAAGGCCAATACCCTCTAAATAGGCCCTCTCATGAGGACCGTGCCACTTAGTTAGCGCTGGAATACGGACTCCATTGTACAAATCAATCTAAATAGCCCCTTGAAGCAACTGGCCGAGCCTCGCCACGGCGACTAGCGCTGGGCCGTCGAGAAGTAGTTGGATAGGC
>JAREIK010014204.1:0-15000 GCA_029783825.1 Sapria himalayana
CGTTCATATACTTCTTCGCTTTTTCCTTTCTACGAAAGCCCTACTTTCATCACGACGCTATATATGCTAACATCATTTCATTATAATACATCACATAATTGGCACTAGACTGAAAGTCAAAGAGAAAGAGAGAGTACTATAGGAAGCGTGACGTTCAGATGCCCTTAATCCTACCCGAAGGAAAGGACTTAGCGCTGGAAACTCCTAGCTCAACTAGCGCTTCGCACCTTGATTTACTACAAAAGAAAGAAAAAAGAAATGAGTACCATCGACTGGATGAATAGACTGCCTTCCTTTACTTTGTCCATCGAGCCAGTAGCTTCGCTAGGAGGTCCCCTCGCCAGGGGGAATGTGCTTATGTGGCAGTAAACTGGGTCTCCAAAGGGGGAGTGAAGTTAACTTCCTAGTCAGTCAATCGTATCAAACCCGTCTTCTCGCCCGTGAATCGTCGGATCCGGAAGTGTTCTCCAATTGGGTTATGAGCCTTATGAATAGACCTGACGGTGACAGCTATCTCGAGCTAATGCTCAGTATGTCTTTGTTACTAGGATCCTTTGCTTGCTTTCTGGGAGATGGTACCGCAAGCTCTCATCGCTATAGATCCCACCGCCACTCAATTGGGTCTAATGCAGGACATCCTTATTCATACCCCTAATCGAATGTATGGACCGGCCACGATCTCTTAATAGAGTTTCATGCGTATGAAGCTGAAATGACCGTCATCGACATACGGGTAAGCGTGCTCTAGCATACACAGTGACATCCCTACTGATCGGAATTCGGAATAATGTTGAATGCAGTCTGCACCTCCCATATTACTACAGGAGTTTAGAGAATAGATGACAATGGCTAAAAAGTGGAAAGAGCTGCTGGATGCGGGCTTGCTTCAGCCAGCTAAGTCACCGTATGGCGCACCTGTTCTTTTTCAGAAGAAGCAAGATGGCTCTCTTAGAATGTGCGTAGACTACCGAGCACTCAATAAGGTGACCTTTCGGAACAACTATCCCATTCCGCTTGTCGCCGACTGTTTTGATCCGCTTAGCAAGGCAAGAGTGTTTACTAAGTTGGATCCCCGATCGGGGTACTGGCAAGTCAGGATTTCAGAGGGGGATGAATCAAAGACGACTTGTGTCACGAGGTATGGAGCTTATGAGTTCCTTGTCATGCCGTTTGGCTTGACCAACGCGCCAGCAACCTTTTGTACGCTAATGAATCAGGCAGTCCGAGACTATCTGGAGAATTTCGTTGTGGTGTATCTCGACGATATTGTCATTTACAGCTCTAGTTTTGAATAGCATTCAGTGCATTTGAGAAAGGTGTTTACCAGGTTGCGGGAACACGAACTGTATGTCGTCGAAATGCTATTTTGTTTAAACGAAGATAAAGTGATTGGGGCATGTCATAGAGCATGGTCGGATTAGAATGGATCCGGCAAAAGTGCAAGCAATTAAGGAGTGGCAGCCGCCAACCAACGTATCGGAGCTTCGCTCATTATAGGTCACCCCTAAGCTAACTTTTTTTATACTTGTGATGACGATCCATTTGAGTTTTGGTTTCGCTGCTGCTTCCACTGAAACTACTTGCTATGTGTCCCCCTTCACACTCCTGGGCATTCATCCAAGATGGCTAATTATGAGGAAGGCAAGTCGCTTATCTCTCATCTCCTTTTTATTGAAAGCAGTCCTCACAGGCGGCAGGGCATCCAACTCATGGACTGAAGTCCTCTGTCGATCAGTCGACCTCCTCTTTTTTGCTTATCTTTCATTTGAAGCTTTTAGTCTGCAATACTTGCTCATAAGAACCCTAGTTTAGGCACCTCTTTCTGGGGCAAGTGATCCATTTTATGAACCCGATGATTATCCGCTATTGAATGATTTCTCTCCGAGTTAGTCCTGTCTAGTCCTCTCGAAATCGGGCTTCCTCACTTAGTAGCTCCTTTAGTTTCCTACTATGATTGGGGGGTTTCGGAAAATGGGCTTGCAACGGATTCAACCGATCGATTCCCCGTGGCATATAAAGATGGGCGAAGCATAAAAGGCTGGCCCACGAGCTCTGGGAAGCACCAGAGGAAGAAGGAGGAGAAGAGGGGTAGGGGGAGCTATATGTATTTCATGACACAAAAAGGGGAGCATTCCGATTTATAGGAGGGGAAATTCCCTAATCGACTATATTGCATGGCCCATTAGAATGGTTAATCATCAAAGGAAAAAAGCCATAAGCCTAGAGTGAACGCTGGCTCAAGAAGAGCCAAGAATAAGTGAATGGGAGAATAAAAGGATTAGCACATACATTAAATTAAGGAAGATGGGAGAGCTAGTCTTAAGGAAGCTAACTCTAGGACCTTTCGGAGAAGCTTTAAAGGGCAAATGGAATGAGATGGACTAGGGGCGGAGATAAGTCTGCCGATCAAGATAATCCGATGCGATGCAGGGTATCCTAAAGTAAAGACTCGTCCCGTGCCGCAATAAGATGACCTGGAAGGGCCAGCGCCGTCGCCATGCTCCTAGGTTAGGTGGTCGCCTAGGCACAAAAAAACTGGCCTCATCTGAGGTCTGGTGCCAGCACCTCTCTCCTAGGTACCACTCGCCCCGGTCCATAACAAATCCCGGAACCTTTGGGGGTTTACTTGTTAGTCCTTTTCAGGCCTTCCTTCCATGCCATGCAAAGTCAGTGCACTTATTTTTCGAAGAGCAAAAAATGCTGAAGCTGCAGTCCTAAAAAACCAAAAAAAGTATTGATTGATGCCATCGCAGTGGCTTTCACTTCCGAAAGTGCTTTAAGGCGAATGGTAAGTAAGGTAAGATAAAGCATTCCTATCTTTATTTGGATTGGGCTTATCGAACTATCAAGTGGCTATGTGAAATGAAAGTTTACCGATACTTTTTTGAGAAAGCTTGTCGCAGACTCAGAGGCTTCGACCCTCCTAAAAACAAAAGAAAGGGAAAGACTACATACAAGGGACCCCCTTTCCCCCAAAACCTTATCTCCTCAATCAATTGGGCTTACCGGAAACTTCCTTTCCACGCCTGAATTCTTTAGAAGGTCGAATACCCCCTTTCTTCTTGGCTTGGATAGTCAAGGCAAATTTTGTTTGAAAGAAAAGCTTCATCCTGTCATTCGGAAAGAAGCGGCAAGATAAGGACCAGTCCTTCCTGAAATCCATGAAAGAAAGTGAAAAAGCCGATTAGGTTTTTCGGGGCCAGAGCCAGTTGGGGTATAGAGCCGTAAGCGCGGTGGGGGGTGACAGAGGACGTGCTCGTACGGTTCATAGAAGGATATGATCGACTCGTTGATTGTTGGGAAACTCCTCTATATTCTAAATATGCCTTTCTAGGAGCATTACGATCTGCAGCTCAAATGGTCTCTTATGAAGTCTCTATTGGTCTGATTCTTATTGTGCGCCTTGTGAGCGCGTTTGGATCCGCGAAGGCAATCGCTCGGATGTTCCCCTAACCCAACCCGGGGACGGACCGGAGGGAACCGCAGCATGGGGAATGTCCGCGTCTCGTCGCAAGGCTCATTTTGAGTTGTGGGTGGCGGGCAGCTTTATCTGATCAAGGGCCGGGGCACAAGGGTCCTGGTACTATCCAGGTGCGAATAACCCCGGAGGTGACTGCAATGAGCAGAAATCTCACACACCGGCCTAAACGACGAGCAAACACTCGAACGTGAGAGCAAGGGATCACCCAACGAATGGACGAACTCCAAAGAGGGAGGCAAAAACCATGCTTTCAGAGAAGTGGCGGTCCGAATCTTATCTGAACTGCGCTGACTAAGCCGTGCCATAAGGGCTCCTTCTCCAAACGGGAGGGGCCAAGCCTTTAGGTTGTTTAAGTAGGTTGGGTGACAGATCGGCCATAGGAGTAGTCCGGGATATAAACAAGGGCAACTAAACGATGCCGCCCGTTTTCCTTTCGTGGAAGTCCCCCGGCAGAGGAAAGGGCTGTAGGTGATGGCGCGTTCTGCTTCTTATCTAGAGAGGGGCGCTGAAATCTTTCCTATTGGGCCGTGCGTGGCAGCTGGTATAGATGAATAAAGGGGGCCGCTTGAACGGGACCGGGACCTATTCTCTTAATAGGCGGCAAAGCTGAATAGGAAAGGGGCCGAGCTGACTGATGAGAGCATTTTTAGCCTTTTTATAAAGGCTCTCCTGTGGAGCTAACATGGCGGGCTACATACAAAAGACAGATGAGACGGGACGGACGGTCAGAGGCCGCAGCGGGACTACCATAGGAAAGCCCGCCCCTGCTAGCTAACATAGAAAGATCTTCACATAGAGACTACTGCTATCCGGGAAGATCTTCCCGACCAGGCCGGGCCACCACTTGGGATGGGAATGGCTCAGCCCACATGCATCATTTGATGAAAGCACTCCAGTCGCCTCCTCGAAGTGGCTTGTCAACCACGCTTTCCCTCCCTCCTCACCAGATTGGGGCAAGACAGCAAGGAGTAGTTCGCTCCAGGACCCCACCCCCTCAGCTGGATGCCGGCCGACGAGGGAGCCAACCTATACTTTCCTGGGGCTTGCCTTGCCCCTTAGGCGGGCGCCGAAAAGGAACCAGCCCAGCCTATTCAAGAAAGCTTTGTTTGCTTGGTAGGCGCTGCCTACTCACTCGGACAATGCTCTGAACACGAAAGTGTGCAGTTCCGCCCCCCCTTCCCTTCTCCCATGCTGAGTCACAGGTAGCGCCTCGGAAAGCACGGACGAGCCACATGCAGGGAAACTTGCACGTGTGGTTCTGGCCGGGGACCCCGGTATACTGTACTAATATGTGTAGGTCCCCGTAATTCGAGTGAGATTGTCATGGCGCAAAAGCAGATATGGTCTGGTCTTCCCTTGTTCCCTGTATTGGTTATGTTTCTCATTTCTTGTCTAGCAGAAACTAATCGAGCTCCATTTGATCTCCCAGAAGCGGAAGCTGAATCAGTTGCAGGCTATAATGTAGAATATGCGCGGGATGCGATCCTTAAGAGTCCAATGTTGGCGGAAGCCAATGTCCCGGGGTCCCGGGGACTCATTCTGACTGAAACAAGGGGTGGGTCTTGACCCATTTTAAAAAGATTCTATTTTCTTTTAGGGACCTAGCACGAGCCTTCTTGAAAAGGCCCCTGACTCTACGCCCATGCAATCAAACTCAAGGACCTGAGAGGAAAGCTACAGCTCGAAAGCCGGCCTTACCTTCTCGCTGAAGAGAAAGTCAAGGGCTTTTCTTGCTTGTTTAGTAAAGTCACGCTTTTCATTTTGATAGGAGTAGGCGCTTGCTGGGGCGGGGCACTCTTCATTCTTCATTCGAAAGTCATTCATGTCGGGTCGGGGCTTTCTGCCTTGTTATCAAAAAGGGGGTTGGGTAAAGCAAACTCCCTCCTTGGACGAGCACGGGGCTTAGTCAAGTAGAACCGGGTTGCGCTGCTTGATGCTCCGATCGAAAACAAATCAGTGGGGCCATGCCGGTACGACTGAATATGCGTTAGAAAGGTCAATCCCTCCCCTACGACACCAAAAAAAACCGGGCCGAACTTCTAACAGCCCGCCCGCTTCCATAAAACAATATCGTGGCAACGTAGACCTAAGTGGTCATATTGGATCCTTGGGAACCATCACAAGTACGGCCGGCCTATATTTGAACGAGAATGCCGTGTCGTCCAGCGGAGCCTAGAAGAAGGTGACTCGCGCAGACAGCGGACTCCTTTTCAATAGATAGAAAGGAATAGCCAAACCAACCCAGCTGGCTGGTCAATCTCAGAGATCTTATCGGCCGGCAAACCGGAGACGGACGACCACAGTCCCGACCTTACCAGCACCGGAGGTGTACTAATCAATGAACCCCCGAAACCTACTTTTCTGACATAATAAAGAAACCCCGGTCACGACATATTGTTAATATTGATTGAGTTTGAGGGACTTTCGCTGACTGAATCCATCCATAAACCTAGACCCCGGTAACCTTCGTAACCAAAGCGTCACGACAACATCCAAGGGGTCACGGTCACCTTTGGATTCTTAAGTAGGGGGGCAAGGAGGAGCACGTAGGAATGCCGACCACTACATAAGCCACTAGTGGCTGAGAGAAAGCGAGCAGCACCTTGTATAGGTTGGGCGGGAAGAAGCGAGCCCCTCTCAGAGAAAGCCATTGCGCGCTAGCCTTAGCCTAGCTAGCTAACCTGTCCCACTGAAAGTAGTGCGTTAGAGCGCCTCGAACTTTCCTAAAAAAGGGGAGTGCTTTCTTTTATATTATAGGGCGCGCACTTCTTCTCGCTATTTTCTCGCTCCCTGTAGTTTTTCAGCTGGCTGTTATGTTAGTTGTAGCGCGCCTTCCCTCCTTCTCTCACTTCGGAAAGATTTAGCAGCATTTTCTTATGATGACCTGGTCGAGAGAGTACGATACATCGGTGTAAAAGATTGAGTGGGATCTGTGAGGTTGGTTATAGTAAGGCCCGGCCGGAAAGTGTTCTTGCCTCTATCATTAGCTCGGGTAGTCCCCGTTTCTGGTCTTTTAGTCACCTTTCAATGGCTCCCTTAATTATGTGCGAGGAATTGCCCTCTTGAGTAATGGGAAGCGGGCTCCGAAAATGCCCGTTCCGTTGGGGTTCACAATCTTCCTTGCTGCCAGATGTATTTACCTTCTTGCAATGGTTTATCAGAAGTTCGCTCGGGATACGGCAAGGGGCCACTTTCCCTTTTGTTATTTGCAGAGAGCTGTGTATAAGGCCAAAAGTGAATAGACACCCTATATCCTTAGTAAAAAGATAGTCTAGGCATTCTTACCGCTCCGTGGGGAAGATAGTTAGGAGGGAAAAAAGCACTCCTTTAATCGAGCATAGTTCCGCGCATGTGTAAAGTTCCAGCAATCAAAGCAAAGGAAAGATGTACTTCTAATCGTCAGTGTCTTCCCAACCGAGTTCTGTTACAGCCAGTGTAGCCGCAATAGGAGTGGGTCGTAGTTGCCCCTGCCCCTGCCCATGTGGGTGGAAGTTTGAGTTTTTTGCCCGGGTTCCCCTTTTCCGTCAGTTGGGGTTGCTTTTTCATTTAAGGTAGGAGTCCAGTTTTAAGCCTATCTAGCTCCAGTTCATCGGCGGATTGGATACGAGGTTTCCCTATGAGGTCTTTACGAGTTTTTAGTCCAGTCCTAATAAAATATCTTCTCCCTACTCTCCTGGCGAGCCTGTTTCAGTAGGAGTGGAAGTTGGAGGGCTAATGAAGTATCATAGAAGAAAGGTAGGGAAAAATACAATAGAAATCTCTTCTCCCTATACTTTTGGGAGAGCTAGTCTTAAGGGCAGGGCTTACGACTAGAACTAGATCACTGGTAACCATATAATCAGATTGATAGGGCGAAGCACTACAACTGCAACTTATGGTACCTTATCACTCGATATGCAGGGGATTCCCTCAGGGGACGATAAAGACCTACCAGCAAAAAAGATGATACTTTTTTTAAAAGACCCATTTTTTGATAGAATATAAATGAACCATAGGGCCCATACCTCCTTAGTAAGGACAACGACTTATACCGGTCTAGAGGAACTTAAAAGCACTGCTTGAAGACTCGGCTTGCCTACTTGCCGGGAGAGCTCACTTCCTTAATTCATCTATTTTAAACTTTATAGCGGAAAGGGAAAGCAAGGTTTTCTTTATATTCTTCCTTTTTCCAGTGGGTGTAGGTCTCATCGATCTCCGCCTCGTGGCATTATTGGGTTCGCTTGCAAACAACACTTCTTCTCTCGCCTCCCTTGGATCCTTTTCGAAAGGGTTTGCCCGACTGACTGAATAATTACACCTTTGTGGACCAGTGCTACTAAATTAAATGGCACTTCTGAATATGAGGAGGAGGTTTTTTCAATAGCAATAGTAGACACGCTACGATCTTTGTGGCTCTTTGCTAGACAGGAGCAGTACAGGAAGCATCGAATGCCAAGGTTCTTGTTACAGGCTAGGCTGCAAGTGAGAGTGATAGAATCAGCTCAGCTGTGAATGCTGCCGATGCCGATACCGGAGCAGCTAAAGGAAGCAGTAGCAGTACAACCATCCAATTGCAATTTCATTTCACATTCATCTTCCTCTTTTTTAATAAGCTTTTTTTGTGCCGAGGACACTAGTAGATGCCCAGAAGGAGCTGCTAGAGTAGGTTGCTCGAGAAGGCTGTTAGGGCTGCAATCGAATCCACTGCTACTTACTGTTCTAGCTGTTGTCGGAATAACTGCTTTGGCAGAGCTGAAAGCAAAGGCTTGTGCACATGAAGAAGAAGAAGGGGTTGCTTCACTTCAGAGCGGCATTAGTGCCATTAGTCTGAGTGCCTTTCTTACTTTCTTTCCTGCTTGACTTTTTTACTTTATTACATTTGCCATCTCGTGAGTAGCTGTCACTGGTCTTGACGAAGAAGAGGGTGGACATGAATGCCCAGAATGCCCTGTTTGTTTCAAATGCCCTGTTGCTGCAAGAAAGGGATATTAAATGGATGCCCCAGAAGAGGCCGCTAGAGGAAGTGATGCAATAATAATTTTGGAAGGGTTTCAGGCAGAATCCGCAGCTATTGACTACGGTCTTTGAGAATCTAGCTATTTCGCATATCCCTTTGTTGTGGAAGGAGGGATGTCACTTGCTCTAGAATCTGCTCTTACTGTTGGGATAGGTCAGAATGAAGCAAATTTGCCTTATTAAATAGAAATAGAAGGGGTAGTTTGCAAATGTGCACGTGAAGAAGATCTAGGCTTTGAGGGGGAAGGAATCCCCAGCTTTCAGTAAGACTGCCTGAATGTCCGAGGATGAAGTCCTTGATGCTCTCAAGTCGATGAAATCCTTGTAAATCAGATGGCTTAGAGCTGGAGAATCCTCGGATGCAGATAAGAAAAGACAAGAAAGATCAAATGGCATAGAAAAAATCGAAAGGGACAGGGACATCTCTGGAGACTAGGTTCCATATCTACCTTCTAATCGCGGGATAACGGCTCTTAGCTTAGGACAAATCAGCTATTCTTGTCGGCCCGGGAAGGCTCTTTAGCGGGATAACCGGAATATCCGATGTTAGTGAAAGCAAGTGACATAGTTACTGTCCAAAGGAAGGCAATGAACATTGTGAAGATATCCCCGTCAAATCAAAGCAAGGAGCTCTTTTCGCAGCAATTGAATCAGAAAAAGTAGCAATAGCATTTTCAGGAGCAGAGGAGGAGAAGAAGATGCCAATGAATCTGCTGTTAGGACAAAGACGGTGGAATAATCCCCTGTTGACGGAATCACAGCTGTTATAGAATGCGCCTTACCTTTTTCCTTTCTTTCCTGGGCTATTTGAAGGACGTTAATCAACAGTAGAATCTCGCCACACCCGCACACGTATAGAAGTAGCTCTTTGAGAATTCGAATAGGTGTCTTCAAGAAGAAAAAGAAATGCTATTGATGCAGGCCGGAATCGTATCCGCTGTTTGATAGAAGACTGCTCTCGAATCCGCATCCCTTGACTACGGTGCTATTGACTCAGCTGCTATTGAATCCAAGCCAATTTCATCATCATAGGCTGCACATTCAAAAGGGAGTTAAGTGAGGGTGCGCTCTCCTTTGTTAGCAAGACTGGGTTGTGCAAGTAAAGAAGAAAGGGCTTTAGCGCTGATGCCATTAAATTAAGGCAATGAAATTGACGAGGAATAGTAGTTTGTTTGGCAGCTAGAGAATCAGCAGTTACTCTTATTACTGTTCTCGAATCCCCTGTTCGCATTATTCTTCATTTTACGAAAGAGTGAATCCGATCAATAGCAAGAGTGCTGTGGGACTGATGACTGTCCTCTTGATGCGGATTTTCCTCCCTTCTTCCTTTTCCAGATAAAGGGCTAACAATTGGTTGTGCTAAAGGAAATCCCCCTACTCGGCGAAGGAAGAGGCATCTCATGCCATGGTTCTTGTGAAAGAATAGGCAGCTATTGAATCTGTTGATTGAGTTCTTATCCCATCCCACTTGAAGGACTGTTGACAGGGTTAGGGTCATGTCACTCGGATGGGAAAGTAGATATTTCAGTCTTTATTTCAGTCCTACGTTTTTTATGTATATAAAGAAGAGTTCAGATAGCCCTTGCCTTTGGTCACTCTCCGCGTCAACAAGTTCGAATTATGACTCAAAGACCATCTAGCTAGTCGTCTTCCCTAGAGAGTTGGCTGGTTCAAGAGAGACCCCGGATCAGCCTTCGTTCTCACAAGAATGGTCTGCCCGAAAGCGTCTCCACTTCAGCGAGAAAATTGCATTCCACACGGACATTGGAAGTCGATTCGGTCTCTGTCTTCTCATCCAAGATGACTCAAAAGAAGTAGGGGAAGGCTCAGAAATAAGGTCTTACTAAGCAAGAGGGTATCGGGCAAAACAGGGCTTTTCGTTCACTCCAGAGCTACTATAGCGGAAGAGTGACTATTCCATGAGCTAAGCCAGACGAAGTAGCTAAGGATTCTTTAATAGACTCTGAAACGACAACGGAAAACGATCCGTCGCCGAAGAGAGATCAAAACTACGCAGCTTATCGGACTCAACCGCGCAAGCGGTTCAGTCTTATCATCCATTGGAATAGTACGCAAGACCTTCCTACACTTATGCGCAAGTCGAAACAGACAGAGAGAGCCTGCTTCAGTGCGTTAGGAATAGCGAAAATGCGCCTCTTCCCAGCTCCCTCTTCCTTGAAGCCCAGTCTTCCGACAGGGTACGGAGTAAATAATAATAAGGTCATCCGCCATATCCTGGCCGGCCTTCCAGTTCCTGAGAACTTACTTACAATAACTAAAAGTCAGAAGCCTAGAAAGAACGCAGCCTTACAATCAATATCAATAAAAAGAGGCTTCGCTCCTCTCCTTGCTTTAGTAGGTTAGGCGAGTTTTCGCTCCTCAAATTGCATTTCGTCTTTATATTATAGCGCTAAGCATATCATATTGCCTGGGATAACGAGCATAAGAGCTAAAGGGCTATTATCGTATCAGCCCTCCAATAGGCTAGTTCCCCTTTCTTTGGTAATCCTTTGTTTAAGACTTTTTTACTACATTTTACCTTACCGCTCCGTGGGAGAGTAGTTGTTCTTTCTTCACGATAGATCCCCTTCCCAGTGATACAGTTATATAACTAGTGGTGTAAGCAAGTGCTCCATTGTGTAATGGTCTAAGGGCCTTGAAGTTCTAATCTGACTATATCCTACCGTGTCTAAGGTGTGACTTCTTCCAATAGTGGGAGGGCTCACAGTAATCCCGGGTATACGGGTATCTCAGTAATAGGACTTTAACCTTTTTAGGATAAGGAGGATAAGGCAAGTCATTTTTGAAAGCAAGAGGGCGATACGAGGTAAGAGTTTGCAGGCCAATTCCCTAAATATAAAGTGATTCAATAAAAACAAGCACAATCCTGTGGTAGGGATTTTCATTTTAGTCAAGCTAGCCAGTCCAAAGGAGTCAAGCAAGGAGTCTTTAATGAAAGAAAATGGGCAAGTAAGAGAGGGATTCTCCCCAAAAAGGCTCTAAGATTATAGGTAAAACAAAAAGAGGTCATAGGGCAAATGAAATCTATCCAGTGAAAAAGCCAACCCTAAAAGCGTCTCCCCGCCAATCCTAGTTCTTCGCCCTGTTAAGCTATCTCTTGCAGCTACAGTTGAAGTTTCTTTCGATGGGGCCAGGCCAGTTCCAGGAAAGTGTAAGTTATAAGGCCTTCCAGGAAGAGTGGGGGTTTTTATAGTGAAAGTGTTTTCATAAGTAGCATAAAAGGGATCCCTTTACAAACAATATCAAGTAAAGACAAGCATACCCATATTTTTAACCTACCAAGCCTAATGAGGCGCCTAATGAAAGAGAAAGAGCAAGACTCGAACTTAATGCTCTTCTCGGGTCGACGTAACCAATGGATGATCTTGCCGGCACTGCAGGAGATTCACCACCACAACTGAGATCGCTATCTCGCAACCGGGAGGAACTACTTGCTTCTCTTCCCCCCATAGCCGATGTAGCCGTTGATCGACCACCCTTTCTATAATATAATAATAAGGGCGTTCAGAAACCTATACAAAGGGCAAGCCAAAACCTTTTACTAGGTTGGGTTGCTGGATACGGGATCCTCGTAGTAGGCTGGACCAACATCCAGCCGAGAGAGGGCAGCCTTTAGAAGCAACTTGAGTAGATCAAGAACGCTTCGCGTTTTCTTATCTTCTTCCCGCCCTAGGAGTAGGAGTAGCACAAAAAGAGGGATTAGCATTATTGACCCAATGATAAACCACTAACACCTTCCTCGTTGGGGCTCCGCGCACTGGGAAAACGCTCTAGCGACGGGAAACCAAACCGGCCACTAGTTACAAAGCTCCAATAAGGTATCGAGAGGGTTATTACAGTCAGGTGCGAAGCAATTACCCCCTGTAAAGTACCCCTCTTCCGATTTAGGGGGTTGAGGGTGGTCGAAGATCAGGGATTGATGAACCGTTCCGTTCGCCACGCACCGGCCCCATTCACTTGCTTATCGTATAGTCTGTAAGTACACAGTGCCCCACAACTATGAATAGTATAGTGGGGTTGAAACACGAGAGTGCCCGCCCTTTCTTTCAAGTAGGCCGCTTTTTCCGGAACGCAGTCCGGGATAACCGTGACCGTGTATATATAGAAATATATCTTCGATGCTGTAATTTCGAAATGTCCGCTTCAACCGCTGTTTCACCTCCCAAAAAGCAAAGTTGGCTTGACGAGCGCAGATGAGGAAGCGGGAGCAATAAAACAAAAAATCTCTTTCTTTTCTTCTACTTAAGGGGCAAAGAGAAGCGCTTTTGCTACTGCGGTCAGCGCGAAGGTTCAAGACTTAGCCGAGCGTTAGCGAAGCTAGATTCTCATAGCGAGGCGCTTCGAGTTAGCGAAGCGCTGTAGTAGCGCCGAAGCCCTATGTGCTATAATGCTGAGCCAAGGACGCTCCGCCTTATCTATAGAAGCAGTCAACTGAGTTCTGAACGAATTTGCTCCTTGGTAATAGCTCAATCTATAGATAGAAAGCCCTATGATGGGAAACTACCACGTTAGGTCTGGAGAGAGATGGGACCGGTTATATAATAGGGGGAGCAGATGCAAGCTTTTTCTTTCAATAGCCGGCCAAATGACTACAGGATCATCGGTCTACTCTACCTCAATTCACCATTTCGAACCTTATACAGAATGTTTTTCCGTACCAGCTCCTTCTACCTATACCGCAGTTGAAGCACCTAAAGGAGAATTTGGTGTCTTTCTGGTCAGTAATGGAAGCAATCGTCCCTACCGTCGTAAAATAAGAGCACCTGGCTCTGCCCATTCACAAGGACTCGATTCTATGTCCAAACATCACATGCCAGCAGATGTGGTCACCATCATAGGTACTCAAGATATTGTGTCTGGAGAGGTAGATAGATAGGACTACTAGTTGCTCGAGCAGGACCCTAGCTTTATTGCGAGCCAAAAACCTTGATCGTAGACCACCCCTCTAATTAATGAAGAGTAAGCATCTGATTCTGCAGGAAATGAAGAAAGACTAGATATAGGATTCCACCTCTTTATAGGATATTCTAATTATATTGTACCGGCGCTTACGGGCTTATTGGATTGGATCAAATTCATTAAGTTACACGGAATATGGCAGCCGTAGATAAGCAAGCTGGGGTTGACCACATCTGTCGAAGTAAAGAAGACAGTCAATCCCAATCGATGAGAACGAAGTATTTGATTCTTCGACAAGCCTGAAAATAAATAGGGGATCTAGTAGCTGCTTAATCTATGTCAGTAGGTCTCGATACCTTATTTTATTTATTTTAAGGTAAAGCCGTATTTATTGAAGAGGCTTAGGAGGACTATCAATGGAAAGGGGGCCGCCGATGCACGTCCAGAGATCGAACCAGCGACAAACAAAAATCTTAAGTTCTAAATAGGAAAGAAAGTCATTCTGGTTCATAGTAAATAAGCAATCAAGCGGCTATATTAACCAAAAGGGACTTCCAGCTGTCGTCTACTCAAGTTATGTGAAGGCAATCATAGAAGCCAGTTCGATACCATTGGGAATTTCATCCGTCCCTTGTCCTCCATTCGAAGAACTTAGTTAAGGTACTACCGAGCCTGTTCGTTTAGTAAACATAAGTGCCCGACTCTTTCAAAATCCAGCTCGTCAGATGAACCCGCATCTTGACTCTTAGCTTTGCGTCTTCTTGGAAGTGAGATCACTAGGTTTGTGGTGATAGACAGACCAGACAGAATGAAAAAGGTGCCTCTATATCTACATCTACACAGGAGGACGGAGCGACTCGCTATGAGTCATGGAGTATGCAGACTTATTGGTGAATAAGCTCGCCTAAAGAAAGAGGTAAGATGCCTATAGCTTCGATCAGAATAGTCCTGGTCTCGGGGACGTAGAAAGAGAAAAGGCGCAGCCATCGGCGAGCAAAAGCAGAAAGTAGCTTGAATCTTGATAATTGAGTGAAGAAGTTCCGGTAAGAGCCATCCTACACTATGAAACCATGCTGCATCGGTGTTTTCAGGGCCTGGAAGGCCTATTAGATTAGGCCAGGTTCGTAGGTAGACTGGATAGAAAGGGGGAAGGGACGCTAACAAGTACTAAAAAAAGACTTTCCACAAGGATTGGCTCGATCTTCTTATTCAAGGATTCTTCTGCCTCACAAGTGCCGGGCGATCCCGACCGCACCGATGCGGCTTAACCATCGTTTATCCACAGATGCTACTTTGAAACAACTTGGAGGGGAACGCATCCCTTAGAAGCTGCATGAGCACTTTAACCAAAGAATGTAGGTCATAGCTAAATAAAAGGAGCATTACTTCGAACCAACAAGAAAGAAATCCAATTTAATTTGGAGTACTAACCAAAGGAGTGGCACTTGAAACGTAGAAAGACCAAAAACCCAGCCTCTTGCTGAACGAGATTCTCATTCTCTTTTCCAAGCCCGGTTATTGAACCTATGCTCTACTAAATCTCACCGTATACGCAACCTTCCTTGATCGACCCAGAATGTACTATCTCTAGCCGTGAATTCACT
>JAREIK010014204.1:20000-40000 GCA_029783825.1 Sapria himalayana
AAACAGCCTATTGGAAAGGAAAGAAAGCAAGAGTCATGTTTTTCATACTCCAAGCTACCAACAAAGTGGTTCGTTTTCCTGTCATCAAAGCATTCCGGGAGTGCCCAATTCCTTGAATCGTAGCTTTACATCCCCTAATCCCAAATGAGAGGAACAAGAAGAGGCAGCGAATCTCGACCAAAGGACAGGTCTTTTCAGTCTCGACCAACGGGAGAGGAACGAAGGTATCGCCCTTAAAGGAAGGGAGTTATTACGTGCTAGGCCACCGTATTCTCTTGACTTTAGTTTACCGTTCGTGCCCCTATCAAGTGGGTAACTCACTGGAGGAAATAAACCTGAGTACAGTGTTCCGGGTGTAGCAGGAAAAGAAGCTGTACGTGAAACGGTGCTCAGACGAAAGTGCTATTTCTTGGCCATTGGATCAGCAAGGGTGTGATTCAGATGGATCAAGAGAAGATCAGGTCTGTTGTGGACTGGGAAGTGCCGAAGAAGGAGAGAGCAGGCAGCAGTGGTGAAGCCGGATGCTCGAAGCTATTTTAGATACGGCAAGACAGCTCAGGAGGAGTAGAAAGTTGCCACAACCTAGGGCTTTATAGGAAGCCAAAGTGAGCCTTTTTACAAAAGAAAGGGGGAGAGCGCCAGGACGGCGTCAAGGAGAACGTCGAGACGCCATCCGTTTGGAGCGCGAGGCCAGCAGAGCTTGCTGCAAAGGAGATCAGAAAAGGCTCAGCAGAGGCGGTAACTGTTATGAATGTGGAGGAGTGGTGCATTTTGCTCGTTACTGTCCCAATGTTCAGACGGACGAATGCTGCTAGGGGAGTGCAGAATAGACCAGCTGAAGATAGAAGAGTGAACGTTGTGGAGCCTAGAACCCGGGAAGCTCTAAAGGTAAGTTCAAGTCGGAAACATAGCGGGCGTTCTGAAGCTTAGGAGAGGAGACAGTTTCGCTGTCGTTAGATTGTGTGGCAACGTGAGCCAACGTTAGCAGAAAGGAGGAGAGGAAGGCTGTATTCCGAATCTATGTCGGAATTGGCCAGTGCAAAGATTATCATTGATGCTGGGAGTTCGGATAACATAGCGTCCACGGAGATGGTGGATCAGTTGGGGCTGAGGCCCTTACTTAAAAGGGCCTCATCCAGAGCCCTATCGAATCAGACCAAAAAGGGCATGAGCAGTGGGCCCTATGTTGAGTAAGGGGCAAGCCAAAACCTACTGCTAAGTTGGAGCTGTGGAAGTTAAAGCAGGACGTCTGGTGTGACGGCGTCCCTATGGACGTATTACATATCCTACTCGGAAGACCATGGTAATACGAGTAGGGTGTTACCCGCGTAGGGAGAACACCGGTTGACTTTTCACGGCAAACGCGCTTATTGCCATCAGAAGACTTTGGTTGGCTAAGGAGAAAACGTGTTGGCATACCATTTCTGGACGTGGTGGAAGAGTCCATAGAATGCTATGCCTTGATAGCAAAGCCAACTAGCAGAGCCGATGCGAGGATCGGTGGGATGCCGTAGCTTTAAGAGATAGGGGCGGAGGCAATCGGAAAGGCTTTTTAGGAATGAGGCCCCCCTCCCTCCTATGTTGTAAAAGGGAAGTGCAGATCTTTCTGCAACACTCTTCCGACTTGATGCCGCCCCCATTCAAACAAAAGGGCTCATTGCCAAAATAAAGCTTGCTTGACTGGAGAGTCAGAGTACTTGAAGATAGAAGTAGAAAGGGTAGGACTGATCATTTCGAGATTCTTGATTTGAAATTGCTTTTTATTGGTTGGTCCTCATACTATATACTATAGGCCCAGGTGGTCAGGTGATTGGTCATCTCATGTCGACCAAAAAAGTTCAATGACTGAGTAGTAAGTAGATGGAAAGACTCTCTCGGGAAGATCGACCTCAAAGCTCTCAAGGGCAGGGCACTTCCTTTCTTTCCCCTTCCCCTCCAGTCCTTTCACCCCTTTTCAATCTTCAAATGAAGAAAGTAGACCGGTCCTCTTCATTCTAGGATGAGTCTGATGCTACTTCCTGCTTGGCACCCTCTTACTTTTGCCCTTCTTCGCCTTCCTTAGCTCTATCGCTTAGTATGCTAGTACTAAGGAATTGCTTCTATTCATACGGGGGGAGGCTTTTTTGACGATCAAAGGTTTGAATCCATCTCCAGAACGTTCCACTGCTTTGAAACGAGAAGGGCTGTTGTGATTCTACGGTTTAGAGCATTACCAAGATAGCTAGTTAGCTCCTAGTAGCCCTTTTAGTAGATAGCCGGGCTTTATACTTCCCAACGACTTTTATTCATTCGTTCCCAGCCTCGAGAAATGAAGAAGGAGAGATCCCCCCTAAGGAAGATGCCACCTCTTTATTTTGATTCTAAAAAGAATTTCCAGACTCTCACTTTGTTTGATGTAATCAAGACCCTTATGATAACAAGTAAGTAATAACTGAACTTCTCGTTTATTCCGCTTCGCCTGGTAACTCGACTCTTTGGAAAGGGATGAAAGCTAGATTCTTCTGCTCTTAGCGTAAAATTCCACTTTCCTCTATCCCATTTTTAAGTCCTTATCCTGGGCTCTTGGGCTCGAAAAGGGCTTTTCTGTCTTAAACTGAAGTACAAGGGTGGAATTCGTAGTTCTTCGTTCAAATAGATTATAGATTGAAGACTAATCTAATACATTCTTTCAGAGCAGCAAAGAAGCGTCCTTCCTTCTAGCTTCGTAAACGTAACTTGTTCTTGTAAGGATAGGATCCACTTAACTTATTGGATATGAATATAAATATTATTTAGAATTTAATGAAAATGTTGGGTTGAAACCTAAATTAGTAGCCGCTATAGTAGTGGGTTTATAAAGCGAGTTCAGTCTTCTTTTCGAGTTGAAGAGTTGAAAGCAGCGAGGACTTTAGGGGAAAGAGTAGAGTTTACAAAACGTGGTCCGGGCACTTCTACCATCCAACTTACTACTAACACTACATTTCGATCTGCCGCTCTGTATCTGACTTCTCTGGCTTTGACCCCTAGGGGCTGTGAAAGTAAGGGCTTTAGCGAGTGCTTTTAGGTTTGTGAGTAGTTGGAGATATATCGCAAGATTCTGATAGGCCAAAGAGAGAGTCCTCAACGAAGCAAGGTTTAGAGATTGAGAACCAAAAAAGATTAAGAGGATAAGGGTACAGGACTCAATGGCTAAGGAAGGTTTCGGCTATCACAGCTAGAATTGGATTGTTTTGGATACTTAGTTGGTTTGAAGACACTCGATCCATCCAATCAAACTAGAAAAGAGGTAGAACGCCCCCGCTTTTGTAAAAAAAAGTTCTTTCAACGAAGTAACAGCGGGCTACAACAGATAGGAAGCTTTCCTTTCCGTCTTTTATGAAGTCAGCTAGTCAACCCCTTTCACCTTCTAAACGAGTCACACTTTCGAAAGGAACACGTAGAAACTCGACCGTAAGGGAACGAGTGGGAATCGGAACGGAAGCAATGAGGTCAAGATTCAAGACTTCTCCTATCAAGTAAATGTTCAAAATGAAAATGAGAAGAATTGAAGAGGTGAATGGGTCGTCCAACGGAGCACCTTTAGCACCAAGATGTTCTATCTTATGGCCGGATTTCCGCCGACACCGATGCAACCTGACTTTTAAAGTTCTAGCTACTCAAATAAACTGCTCCTTCCTTACTATCACTATCCCACCTAGCTTCCAAATCGGGAACACGGCCCTTCTTACTTAAGAAAGAGAAAGCCTGACTTATGGGCTAAGGAGGCACAGTCAACCAGATTGATCGAAAACAGAGTCCGACTGTGCATGCATGTGTCATCGGCCCCTTTCATTGCGAATGAGCTTTTAGGAGGCGAGGCGGCAATTCAAGAGGTAGCGAGACTAAGCGAATTGTTATGTTGAGACGAGTTTCTTCCCGGCCCGATGCTGAGCTGAGCGAGAGTGACTCGAATCATTCGTTTTTTGGATCAGGGCGGTCCGTAAGCATCTTGGTGGTGAACTAGTTTAGGGGAGCGATCAAATGGAAGTGAGCAAGAGGAAGTGCGCGCGTTAGCACCCCTATAGCATAGCCTATAGACTGAATAGTAGTAGAGTAGTCTTTGCGCCCCTATAATAGAATAGAATAGAATAATGGTAGAGTAGAGTAAGGGGCTTTCGAGCCAGTAGCTTCGCTAGGAGGTCCCCTCGCCAGGGGGAATGTGCTTATGTGGCAGTAAACTGGGTCTCCAAAGGGGGAGTGAAGTTAACTTCCTAGTCAGTCAATCGTATCAAACCCGTCTTCTCGCCCGTGAATCGTCGGATCCGGAAGTGTTCTCCAATTGGGTTATGAGCCTTATGAATAGACCTGACGGTGACAGCTATCTCGAGCTAATGCTCAGTATGTCTTTGTTACTAGGATCCTTTGCTTGCTTTCTGGGAGATGGTACCGCAAGCTCTCATCGCTATAGATCCCACCGCCACTCAATTGGGTCTAATGCAGGACATCCTTATTCATACCCCTAATCGAATGTATGGACCGGCCACGATCTCTTAATAGAGTTTCATGCGTATGAAGCTGAAATGACCGTCATCGACATACGGGTAAGCGTGCTCTAGCATACACAGTGACATCCCTACTGATCGGAATTCGGAATAATGTTGAATGCAGTCTGCACCTCCCATATTACTACAGGAGTTTAGAGAATAGATGACAATGGCTAAAAAGTGGAAAGAGCTGCTGGATGCGGGCTTGCTTCAGCCAGCTAAGTCACCGTATGGCGCACCTGTTCTTTTTCAGAAGAAGCAAGATGGCTCTCTTAGAATGTGCGTAGACTACCGAGCACTCAATAAGGTGACCTTTCGGAACAACTATCCCATTCCGCTTGTCGCCGACTGTTTTGATCCGCTTAGCAAGGCAAGAGTGTTTACTAAGTTGGATCCCCGATCGGGGTACTGGCAAGTCAGGATTTCAGAGGGGGATGAATCAAAGACGACTTGTGTCACGAGGTATGGAGCTTATGAGTTCCTTGTCATGCCGTTTGGCTTGACCAACGCGCCAGCAACCTTTTGTACGCTAATGAATCAGGCAGTCCGAGACTATCTGGAGAATTTCGTTGTGGTGTATCTCGACGATATTGTCATTTACAGCTCTAGTTTTGAATAGCATTCAGTGCATTTGAGAAAGGTGTTTACCAGGTTGCGGGAACACGAACTGTATGTCGTCGAAATGCTATTTTGTTTAAACGAAGATAAAGTGATTGGGGCATGTCATAGAGCATGGTCGGATTAGAATGGATCCGGCAAAAGTGCAAGCAATTAAGGAGTGGCAGCCGCCAACCAACGTATCGGAGCTTCGCTCATTATAGGTCACCCCTAAGCTAACTTTTTTTATACTTGTGATGACGATCCATTTGAGTTTTGGTTTCGCTGCTGCTTCCACTGAAACTACTTGCTATGTGTCCCCCTTCACACTCCTGGGCATTCATCCAAGATGGCTAATTATGAGGAAGGCAAGTCGCTTATCTCTCATCTCCTTTTTATTGAAAGCAGTCCTCACAGGCGGCAGGGCATCCAACTCATGGACTGAAGTCCTCTGTCGATCAGTCGACCTCCTCTTTTTTGCTTATCTTTCATTTGAAGCTTTTAGTCTGCAATACTTGCTCATAAGAACCCTAGTTTAGGCACCTCTTTCTGGGGCAAGTGATCCATTTTATGAACCCGATGATTATCCGCTATTGAATGATTTCTCTCCGAGTTAGTCCTGTCTAGTCCTCTCGAAATCGGGCTTCCTCACTTAGTAGCTCCTTTAGTTTCCTACTATGATTGGGGGGTTTCGGAAAATGGGCTTGCAACGGATTCAACCGATCGATTCCCCGTGGCATATAAAGATGGGCGAAGCATAAAAGGCTGGCCCACGAGCTCTGGGAAGCACCAGAGGAAGAAGGAGGAGAAGAGGGGTAGGGGGAGCTATATGTATTTCATGACACAAAAAGGGGAGCATTCCGATTTATAGGAGGGGAAATTCCCTAATCGACTATATTGCATGGCCCATTAGAATGGTTAATCATCAAAGGAAAAAAGCCATAAGCCTAGAGTGAACGCTGGCTCAAGAAGAGCCAAGAATAAGTGAATGGGAGAATAAAAGGATTAGCACATACATTAAATTAAGGAAGATGGGAGAGCTAGTCTTAAGGAAGCTAACTCTAGGACCTTTCGGAGAAGCTTTAAAGGGCAAATGGAATGAGATGGACTAGGGGCGGAGATAAGTCTGCCGATCAAGATAATCCGATGCGATGCAGGGTATCCTAAAGTAAAGACTCGTCCCGTGCCGCAATAAGATGACCTGGAAGGGCCAGCGCCGTCGCCATGCTCCTAGGTTAGGTGGTCGCCTAGGCACAAAAAAACTGGCCTCATCTGAGGTCTGGTGCCAGCACCTCTCTCCTAGGTACCACTCGCCCCGGTCCATAACAAATCCCGGAACCTTTGGGGGTTTACTTGTTAGTCCTTTTCAGGCCTTCCTTCCATGCCATGCAAAGTCAGTGCACTTATTTTTCGAAGAGCAAAAAATGCTGAAGCTGCAGTCCTAAAAAACCAAAAAAAGTATTGATTGATGCCATCGCAGTGGCTTTCACTTCCGAAAGTGCTTTAAGGCGAATGGTAAGTAAGGTAAGATAAAGCATTCCTATCTTTATTTGGATTGGGCTTATCGAACTATCAAGTGGCTATGTGAAATGAAAGTTTACCGATACTTTTTTGAGAAAGCTTGTCGCAGACTCAGAGGCTTCGACCCTCCTAAAAACAAAAGAAAGGGAAAGACTACATACAAGGGACCCCCTTTCCCCCAAAACCTTATCTCCTCAATCAATTGGGCTTACCGGAAACTTCCTTTCCACGCCTGAATTCTTTAGAAGGTCGAATACCCCCTTTCTTCTTGGCTTGGATAGTCAAGGCAAATTTTGTTTGAAAGAAAAGCTTCATCCTGTCATTCGGAAAGAAGCGGCAAGATAAGGACCAGTCCTTCCTGAAATCCATGAAAGAAAGTGAAAAAGCCGATTAGGTTTTTCGGGGCCAGAGCCAGTTGGGGTATAGAGCCGTAAGCGCGGTGGGGGGTGACAGAGGACGTGCTCGTACGGTTCATAGAAGGATATGATCGACTCGTTGATTGTTGGGAAACTCCTCTATATTCTAAATATGCCTTTCTAGGAGCATTACGATCTGCAGCTCAAATGGTCTCTTATGAAGTCTCTATTGGTCTGATTCTTATTGTGCGCCTTGTGAGCGCGTTTGGATCCGCGAAGGCAATCGCTCGGATGTTCCCCTAACCCAACCCGGGGACGGACCGGAGGGAACCGCAGCATGGGGAATGTCCGCGTCTCGTCGCAAGGCTCATTTTGAGTTGTGGGTGGCGGGCAGCTTTATCTGATCAAGGGCCGGGGCACAAGGGTCCTGGTACTATCCAGGTGCGAATAACCCCGGAGGTGACTGCAATGAGCAGAAATCTCACACACCGGCCTAAACGACGAGCAAACACTCGAACGTGAGAGCAAGGGATCACCCAACGAATGGACGAACTCCAAAGAGGGAGGCAAAAACCATGCTTTCAGAGAAGTGGCGGTCCGAATCTTATCTGAACTGCGCTGACTAAGCCGTGCCATAAGGGCTCCTTCTCCAAACGGGAGGGGCCAAGCCTTTAGGTTGTTTAAGTAGGTTGGGTGACAGATCGGCCATAGGAGTAGTCCGGGATATAAACAAGGGCAACTAAACGATGCCGCCCGTTTTCCTTTCGTGGAAGTCCCCCGGCAGAGGAAAGGGCTGTAGGTGATGGCGCGTTCTGCTTCTTATCTAGAGAGGGGCGCTGAAATCTTTCCTATTGGGCCGTGCGTGGCAGCTGGTATAGATGAATAAAGGGGGCCGCTTGAACGGGACCGGGACCTATTCTCTTAATAGGCGGCAAAGCTGAATAGGAAAGGGGCCGAGCTGACTGATGAGAGCATTTTTAGCCTTTTTATAAAGGCTCTCCTGTGGAGCTAACATGGCGGGCTACATACAAAAGACAGATGAGACGGGACGGACGGTCAGAGGCCGCAGCGGGACTACCATAGGAAAGCCCGCCCCTGCTAGCTAACATAGAAAGATCTTCACATAGAGACTACTGCTATCCGGGAAGATCTTCCCGACCAGGCCGGGCCACCACTTGGGATGGGAATGGCTCAGCCCACATGCATCATTTGATGAAAGCACTCCAGTCGCCTCCTCGAAGTGGCTTGTCAACCACGCTTTCCCTCCCTCCTCACCAGATTGGGGCAAGACAGCAAGGAGTAGTTCGCTCCAGGACCCCACCCCCTCAGCTGGATGCCGGCCGACGAGGGAGCCAACCTATACTTTCCTGGGGCTTGCCTTGCCCCTTAGGCGGGCGCCGAAAAGGAACCAGCCCAGCCTATTCAAGAAAGCTTTGTTTGCTTGGTAGGCGCTGCCTACTCACTCGGACAATGCTCTGAACACGAAAGTGTGCAGTTCCGCCCCCCCTTCCCTTCTCCCATGCTGAGTCACAGGTAGCGCCTCGGAAAGCACGGACGAGCCACATGCAGGGAAACTTGCACGTGTGGTTCTGGCCGGGGACCCCGGTATACTGTACTAATATGTGTAGGTCCCCGTAATTCGAGTGAGATTGTCATGGCGCAAAAGCAGATATGGTCTGGTCTTCCCTTGTTCCCTGTATTGGTTATGTTTCTCATTTCTTGTCTAGCAGAAACTAATCGAGCTCCATTTGATCTCCCAGAAGCGGAAGCTGAATCAGTTGCAGGCTATAATGTAGAATATGCGCGGGATGCGATCCTTAAGAGTCCAATGTTGGCGGAAGCCAATGTCCCGGGGTCCCGGGGACTCATTCTGACTGAAACAAGGGGTGGGTCTTGACCCATTTTAAAAAGATTCTATTTTCTTTTAGGGACCTAGCACGAGCCTTCTTGAAAAGGCCCCTGACTCTACGCCCATGCAATCAAACTCAAGGACCTGAGAGGAAAGCTACAGCTCGAAAGCCGGCCTTACCTTCTCGCTGAAGAGAAAGTCAAGGGCTTTTCTTGCTTGTTTAGTAAAGTCACGCTTTTCATTTTGATAGGAGTAGGCGCTTGCTGGGGCGGGGCACTCTTCATTCTTCATTCGAAAGTCATTCATGTCGGGTCGGGGCTTTCTGCCTTGTTATCAAAAAGGGGGTTGGGTAAAGCAAACTCCCTCCTTGGACGAGCACGGGGCTTAGTCAAGTAGAACCGGGTTGCGCTGCTTGATGCTCCGATCGAAAACAAATCAGTGGGGCCATGCCGGTACGACTGAATATGCGTTAGAAAGGTCAATCCCTCCCCTACGACACCAAAAAAAACCGGGCCGAACTTCTAACAGCCCGCCCGCTTCCATAAAACAATATCGTGGCAACGTAGACCTAAGTGGTCATATTGGATCCTTGGGAACCATCACAAGTACGGCCGGCCTATATTTGAACGAGAATGCCGTGTCGTCCAGCGGAGCCTAGAAGAAGGTGACTCGCGCAGACAGCGGACTCCTTTTCAATAGATAGAAAGGAATAGCCAAACCAACCCAGCTGGCTGGTCAATCTCAGAGATCTTATCGGCCGGCAAACCGGAGACGGACGACCACAGTCCCGACCTTACCAGCACCGGAGGTGTACTAATCAATGAACCCCCGAAACCTACTTTTCTGACATAATAAAGAAACCCCGGTCACGACATATTGTTAATATTGATTGAGTTTGAGGGACTTTCGCTGACTGAATCCATCCATAAACCTAGACCCCGGTAACCTTCGTAACCAAAGCGTCACGACAACATCCAAGGGGTCACGGTCACCTTTGGATTCTTAAGTAGGGGGGCAAGGAGGAGCACGTAGGAATGCCGACCACTACATAAGCCACTAGTGGCTGAGAGAAAGCGAGCAGCACCTTGTATAGGTTGGGCGGGAAGAAGCGAGCCCCTCTCAGAGAAAGCCATTGCGCGCTAGCCTTAGCCTAGCTAGCTAACCTGTCCCACTGAAAGTAGTGCGTTAGAGCGCCTCGAACTTTCCTAAAAAAGGGGAGTGCTTTCTTTTATATTATAGGGCGCGCACTTCTTCTCGCTATTTTCTCGCTCCCTGTAGTTTTTCAGCTGGCTGTTATGTTAGTTGTAGCGCGCCTTCCCTCCTTCTCTCACTTCGGAAAGATTTAGCAGCATTTTCTTATGATGACCTGGTCGAGAGAGTACGATACATCGGTGTAAAAGATTGAGTGGGATCTGTGAGGTTGGTTATAGTAAGGCCCGGCCGGAAAGTGTTCTTGCCTCTATCATTAGCTCGGGTAGTCCCCGTTTCTGGTCTTTTAGTCACCTTTCAATGGCTCCCTTAATTATGTGCGAGGAATTGCCCTCTTGAGTAATGGGAAGCGGGCTCCGAAAATGCCCGTTCCGTTGGGGTTCACAATCTTCCTTGCTGCCAGATGTATTTACCTTCTTGCAATGGTTTATCAGAAGTTCGCTCGGGATACGGCAAGGGGCCACTTTCCCTTTTGTTATTTGCAGAGAGCTGTGTATAAGGCCAAAAGTGAATAGACACCCTATATCCTTAGTAAAAAGATAGTCTAGGCATTCTTACCGCTCCGTGGGGAAGATAGTTAGGAGGGAAAAAAGCACTCCTTTAATCGAGCATAGTTCCGCGCATGTGTAAAGTTCCAGCAATCAAAGCAAAGGAAAGATGTACTTCTAATCGTCAGTGTCTTCCCAACCGAGTTCTGTTACAGCCAGTGTAGCCGCAATAGGAGTGGGTCGTAGTTGCCCCTGCCCCTGCCCATGTGGGTGGAAGTTTGAGTTTTTTGCCCGGGTTCCCCTTTTCCGTCAGTTGGGGTTGCTTTTTCATTTAAGGTAGGAGTCCAGTTTTAAGCCTATCTAGCTCCAGTTCATCGGCGGATTGGATACGAGGTTTCCCTATGAGGTCTTTACGAGTTTTTAGTCCAGTCCTAATAAAATATCTTCTCCCTACTCTCCTGGCGAGCCTGTTTCAGTAGGAGTGGAAGTTGGAGGGCTAATGAAGTATCATAGAAGAAAGGTAGGGAAAAATACAATAGAAATCTCTTCTCCCTATACTTTTGGGAGAGCTAGTCTTAAGGGCAGGGCTTACGACTAGAACTAGATCACTGGTAACCATATAATCAGATTGATAGGGCGAAGCACTACAACTGCAACTTATGGTACCTTATCACTCGATATGCAGGGGATTCCCTCAGGGGACGATAAAGACCTACCAGCAAAAAAGATGATACTTTTTTTAAAAGACCCATTTTTTGATAGAATATAAATGAACCATAGGGCCCATACCTCCTTAGTAAGGACAACGACTTATACCGGTCTAGAGGAACTTAAAAGCACTGCTTGAAGACTCGGCTTGCCTACTTGCCGGGAGAGCTCACTTCCTTAATTCATCTATTTTAAACTTTATAGCGGAAAGGGAAAGCAAGGTTTTCTTTATATTCTTCCTTTTTCCAGTGGGTGTAGGTCTCATCGATCTCCGCCTCGTGGCATTATTGGGTTCGCTTGCAAACAACACTTCTTCTCTCGCCTCCCTTGGATCCTTTTCGAAAGGGTTTGCCCGACTGACTGAATAATTACACCTTTGTGGACCAGTGCTACTAAATTAAATGGCACTTCTGAATATGAGGAGGAGGTTTTTTCAATAGCAATAGTAGACACGCTACGATCTTTGTGGCTCTTTGCTAGACAGGAGCAGTACAGGAAGCATCGAATGCCAAGGTTCTTGTTACAGGCTAGGCTGCAAGTGAGAGTGATAGAATCAGCTCAGCTGTGAATGCTGCCGATGCCGATACCGGAGCAGCTAAAGGAAGCAGTAGCAGTACAACCATCCAATTGCAATTTCATTTCACATTCATCTTCCTCTTTTTTAATAAGCTTTTTTTGTGCCGAGGACACTAGTAGATGCCCAGAAGGAGCTGCTAGAGTAGGTTGCTCGAGAAGGCTGTTAGGGCTGCAATCGAATCCACTGCTACTTACTGTTCTAGCTGTTGTCGGAATAACTGCTTTGGCAGAGCTGAAAGCAAAGGCTTGTGCACATGAAGAAGAAGAAGGGGTTGCTTCACTTCAGAGCGGCATTAGTGCCATTAGTCTGAGTGCCTTTCTTACTTTCTTTCCTGCTTGACTTTTTTACTTTATTACATTTGCCATCTCGTGAGTAGCTGTCACTGGTCTTGACGAAGAAGAGGGTGGACATGAATGCCCAGAATGCCCTGTTTGTTTCAAATGCCCTGTTGCTGCAAGAAAGGGATATTAAATGGATGCCCCAGAAGAGGCCGCTAGAGGAAGTGATGCAATAATAATTTTGGAAGGGTTTCAGGCAGAATCCGCAGCTATTGACTACGGTCTTTGAGAATCTAGCTATTTCGCATATCCCTTTGTTGTGGAAGGAGGGATGTCACTTGCTCTAGAATCTGCTCTTACTGTTGGGATAGGTCAGAATGAAGCAAATTTGCCTTATTAAATAGAAATAGAAGGGGTAGTTTGCAAATGTGCACGTGAAGAAGATCTAGGCTTTGAGGGGGAAGGAATCCCCAGCTTTCAGTAAGACTGCCTGAATGTCCGAGGATGAAGTCCTTGATGCTCTCAAGTCGATGAAATCCTTGTAAATCAGATGGCTTAGAGCTGGAGAATCCTCGGATGCAGATAAGAAAAGACAAGAAAGATCAAATGGCATAGAAAAAATCGAAAGGGACAGGGACATCTCTGGAGACTAGGTTCCATATCTACCTTCTAATCGCGGGATAACGGCTCTTAGCTTAGGACAAATCAGCTATTCTTGTCGGCCCGGGAAGGCTCTTTAGCGGGATAACCGGAATATCCGATGTTAGTGAAAGCAAGTGACATAGTTACTGTCCAAAGGAAGGCAATGAACATTGTGAAGATATCCCCGTCAAATCAAAGCAAGGAGCTCTTTTCGCAGCAATTGAATCAGAAAAAGTAGCAATAGCATTTTCAGGAGCAGAGGAGGAGAAGAAGATGCCAATGAATCTGCTGTTAGGACAAAGACGGTGGAATAATCCCCTGTTGACGGAATCACAGCTGTTATAGAATGCGCCTTACCTTTTTCCTTTCTTTCCTGGGCTATTTGAAGGACGTTAATCAACAGTAGAATCTCGCCACACCCGCACACGTATAGAAGTAGCTCTTTGAGAATTCGAATAGGTGTCTTCAAGAAGAAAAAGAAATGCTATTGATGCAGGCCGGAATCGTATCCGCTGTTTGATAGAAGACTGCTCTCGAATCCGCATCCCTTGACTACGGTGCTATTGACTCAGCTGCTATTGAATCCAAGCCAATTTCATCATCATAGGCTGCACATTCAAAAGGGAGTTAAGTGAGGGTGCGCTCTCCTTTGTTAGCAAGACTGGGTTGTGCAAGTAAAGAAGAAAGGGCTTTAGCGCTGATGCCATTAAATTAAGGCAATGAAATTGACGAGGAATAGTAGTTTGTTTGGCAGCTAGAGAATCAGCAGTTACTCTTATTACTGTTCTCGAATCCCCTGTTCGCATTATTCTTCATTTTACGAAAGAGTGAATCCGATCAATAGCAAGAGTGCTGTGGGACTGATGACTGTCCTCTTGATGCGGATTTTCCTCCCTTCTTCCTTTTCCAGATAAAGGGCTAACAATTGGTTGTGCTAAAGGAAATCCCCCTACTCGGCGAAGGAAGAGGCATCTCATGCCATGGTTCTTGTGAAAGAATAGGCAGCTATTGAATCTGTTGATTGAGTTCTTATCCCATCCCACTTGAAGGACTGTTGACAGGGTTAGGGTCATGTCACTCGGATGGGAAAGTAGATATTTCAGTCTTTATTTCAGTCCTACGTTTTTTATGTATATAAAGAAGAGTTCAGATAGCCCTTGCCTTTGGTCACTCTCCGCGTCAACAAGTTCGAATTATGACTCAAAGACCATCTAGCTAGTCGTCTTCCCTAGAGAGTTGGCTGGTTCAAGAGAGACCCCGGATCAGCCTTCGTTCTCACAAGAATGGTCTGCCCGAAAGCGTCTCCACTTCAGCGAGAAAATTGCATTCCACACGGACATTGGAAGTCGATTCGGTCTCTGTCTTCTCATCCAAGATGACTCAAAAGAAGTAGGGGAAGGCTCAGAAATAAGGTCTTACTAAGCAAGAGGGTATCGGGCAAAACAGGGCTTTTCGTTCACTCCAGAGCTACTATAGCGGAAGAGTGACTATTCCATGAGCTAAGCCAGACGAAGTAGCTAAGGATTCTTTAATAGACTCTGAAACGACAACGGAAAACGATCCGTCGCCGAAGAGAGATCAAAACTACGCAGCTTATCGGACTCAACCGCGCAAGCGGTTCAGTCTTATCATCCATTGGAATAGTACGCAAGACCTTCCTACACTTATGCGCAAGTCGAAACAGACAGAGAGAGCCTGCTTCAGTGCGTTAGGAATAGCGAAAATGCGCCTCTTCCCAGCTCCCTCTTCCTTGAAGCCCAGTCTTCCGACAGGGTACGGAGTAAATAATAATAAGGTCATCCGCCATATCCTGGCCGGCCTTCCAGTTCCTGAGAACTTACTTACAATAACTAAAAGTCAGAAGCCTAGAAAGAACGCAGCCTTACAATCAATATCAATAAAAAGAGGCTTCGCTCCTCTCCTTGCTTTAGTAGGTTAGGCGAGTTTTCGCTCCTCAAATTGCATTTCGTCTTTATATTATAGCGCTAAGCATATCATATTGCCTGGGATAACGAGCATAAGAGCTAAAGGGCTATTATCGTATCAGCCCTCCAATAGGCTAGTTCCCCTTTCTTTGGTAATCCTTTGTTTAAGACTTTTTTACTACATTTTACCTTACCGCTCCGTGGGAGAGTAGTTGTTCTTTCTTCACGATAGATCCCCTTCCCAGTGATACAGTTATATAACTAGTGGTGTAAGCAAGTGCTCCATTGTGTAATGGTCTAAGGGCCTTGAAGTTCTAATCTGACTATATCCTACCGTGTCTAAGGTGTGACTTCTTCCAATAGTGGGAGGGCTCACAGTAATCCCGGGTATACGGGTATCTCAGTAATAGGACTTTAACCTTTTTAGGATAAGGAGGATAAGGCAAGTCATTTTTGAAAGCAAGAGGGCGATACGAGGTAAGAGTTTGCAGGCCAATTCCCTAAATATAAAGTGATTCAATAAAAACAAGCACAATCCTGTGGTAGGGATTTTCATTTTAGTCAAGCTAGCCAGTCCAAAGGAGTCAAGCAAGGAGTCTTTAATGAAAGAAAATGGGCAAGTAAGAGAGGGATTCTCCCCAAAAAGGCTCTAAGATTATAGGTAAAACAAAAAGAGGTCATAGGGCAAATGAAATCTATCCAGTGAAAAAGCCAACCCTAAAAGCGTCTCCCCGCCAATCCTAGTTCTTCGCCCTGTTAAGCTATCTCTTGCAGCTACAGTTGAAGTTTCTTTCGATGGGGCCAGGCCAGTTCCAGGAAAGTGTAAGTTATAAGGCCTTCCAGGAAGAGTGGGGGTTTTTATAGTGAAAGTGTTTTCATAAGTAGCATAAAAGGGATCCCTTTACAAACAATATCAAGTAAAGACAAGCATACCCATATTTTTAACCTACCAAGCCTAATGAGGCGCCTAATGAAAGAGAAAGAGCAAGACTCGAACTTAATGCTCTTCTCGGGTCGACGTAACCAATGGATGATCTTGCCGGCACTGCAGGAGATTCACCACCACAACTGAGATCGCTATCTCGCAACCGGGAGGAACTACTTGCTTCTCTTCCCCCCATAGCCGATGTAGCCGTTGATCGACCACCCTTTCTATAATATAATAATAAGGGCGTTCAGAAACCTATACAAAGGGCAAGCCAAAACCTTTTACTAGGTTGGGTTGCTGGATACGGGATCCTCGTAGTAGGCTGGACCAACATCCAGCCGAGAGAGGGCAGCCTTTAGAAGCAACTTGAGTAGATCAAGAACGCTTCGCGTTTTCTTATCTTCTTCCCGCCCTAGGAGTAGGAGTAGCACAAAAAGAGGGATTAGCATTATTGACCCAATGATAAACCACTAACACCTTCCTCGTTGGGGCTCCGCGCACTGGGAAAACGCTCTAGCGACGGGAAACCAAACCGGCCACTAGTTACAAAGCTCCAATAAGGTATCGAGAGGGTTATTACAGTCAGGTGCGAAGCAATTACCCCCTGTAAAGTACCCCTCTTCCGATTTAGGGGGTTGAGGGTGGTCGAAGATCAGGGATTGATGAACCGTTCCGTTCGCCACGCACCGGCCCCATTCACTTGCTTATCGTATAGTCTGTAAGTACACAGTGCCCCACAACTATGAATAGTATAGTGGGGTTGAAACACGAGAGTGCCCGCCCTTTCTTTCAAGTAGGCCGCTTTTTCCGGAACGCAGTCCGGGATAACCGTGACCGTGTATATATAGAAATATATCTTCGATGCTGTAATTTCGAAATGTCCGCTTCAACCGCTGTTTCACCTCCCAAAAAGCAAAGTTGGCTTGACGAGCGCAGATGAGGAAGCGGGAGCAATAAAACAAAAAATCTCTTTCTTTTCTTCTACTTAAGGGGCAAAGAGAAGCGCTTTTGCTACTGCGGTCAGCGCGAAGGTTCAAGACTTAGCCGAGCGTTAGCGAAGCTAGATTCTCATAGCGAGGCGCTTCGAGTTAGCGAAGCGCTGTAGTAGCGCCGAAGCCCTATGTGCTATAATGCTGAGCCAAGGACGCTCCGCCTTATCTATAGAAGCAGTCAACTGAGTTCTGAACGAATTTGCTCCTTGGTAATAGCTCAATCTATAGATAGAAAGCCCTATGATGGGAAACTACCACGTTAGGTCTGGAGAGAGATGGGACCGGTTATATAATAGGGGGAGCAGATGCAAGCTTTTTCTTTCAATAGCCGGCCAAATGACTACAGGATCATCGGTCTACTCTACCTCAATTCACCATTTCGAACCTTATACAGAATGTTTTTCCGTACCAGCTCCTTCTACCTATACCGCAGTTGAAGCACCTAAAGGAGAATTTGGTGTCTTTCTGGTCAGTAATGGAAGCAATCGTCCCTACCGTCGTAAAATAAGAGCACCTGGCTCTGCCCATTCACAAGGACTCGATTCTATGTCCAAACATCACATGCCAGCAGATGTGGTCACCATCATAGGTACTCAAGATATTGTGTCTGGAGAGGTAGATAGATAGGACTACTAGTTGCTCGAGCAGGACCCTAGCTTTATTGCGAGCCAAAAACCTTGATCGTAGACCACCCCTCTAATTAATGAAGAGTAAGCATCTGATTCTGCAGGAAATGAAGAAAGACTAGATATAGGATTCCACCTCTTTATAGGATATTCTAATTATATTGTACCGGCGCTTACGGGCTTATTGGATTGGATCAAATTCATTAAGTTACACGGAATATGGCAGCCGTAGATAAGCAAGCTGGGGTTGACCACATCTGTCGAAGTAAAGAAGACAGTCAATCCCAATCGATGAGAACGAAGTATTTGATTCTTCGACAAGCCTGAAAATAAATAGGGGATCTAGTAGCTGCTTAATCTATGTCAGTAGGTCTCGATACCTTATTTTATTTATTTTAAGGTAAAGCCGTATTTATTGAAGAGGCTTAGGAGGACTATCAATGGAAAGGGGGCCGCCGATGCACGTCCAGAGATCGAACCAGCGACAAACAAAAATCTTAAGTTCTAAATAGGAAAGAAAGTCATTCTGGTTCATAGTAAATAAGCAATCAAGCGGCTATATTAACCAAAAGGGACTTCCAGCTGTCGTCTACTCAAGTTATGTGAAGGCAATCATAGAAGCCAGTTCGATACCATTGGGAATTTCATCCGTCCCTTGTCCTCCATTCGAAGAACTTAGTTAAGGTACTACCGAGCCTGTTCGTTTAGTAAACATAAGTGCCCGACTCTTTCAAAATCCAGCTCGTCAGATGAACCCGCATCTTGACTCTTAGCTTTGCGTCTTCTTGGAAGTGAGATCACTAGGTTTGTGGTGATAGACAGACCAGACAGAATGAAAAAGGTGCCTCTATATCTACATCTACACAGGAGGACGGAGCGACTCGCTATGAGTCATGGAGTATGCAGACTTATTGGTGAATAAGCTCGCCTAAAGAAAGAGGTAAGATGCCTATAGCTTCGATCAGAATAGTCCTGGTCTCGGGGACGTAGAAAGAGAAAAGGCGCAGCCATCGGCGAGCAAAAGCAGAAAGTAGCTTGAATCTTGATAATTGAGTGAAGAAGTTCCGGTAAGAGCCATCCTACACTATGAAACCATGCTGCATCGGTGTTTTCAGGGCCTGGAAGGCCTATTAGATTAGGCCAGGTTCGTAGGTAGACTGGATAGAAAGGGGGAAGGGACGCTAACAAGTACTAAAAAAAGACTTTCCACAAGGATTGGCTCGATCTTCTTATTCAAGGATTCTTCTGCCTCACAAGTGCCGGGCGATCCCGACCGCACCGATGCGGCTTAACCATCGTTTATCCACAGATGCTACTTTGAAACAACTTGGAGGGGAACGCATCCCTTAGAAGCTGCATGAGCACTTTAACCAAAGAATGTAGGTCATAGCTAAATAAAAGGAGCATTACTTCGAACCAACAAGAAAGAAATCCAATTTAATTTGGAGTACTAACCAAAGGAGTGGCACTTGAAACGTAGAAAGACCAAAAACCCAGCCTCTTGCTGAACGAGATTCTCATTCTCTTTTCCAAGCCCGGTTATTGAACCTATGCTCTACTAAATCTCACCGTATACGCAACCTTCCTTGATCGACCCAGAATGTACTATCTCTAGCCGTGAATTCACTACACGAACATTTTACATATGAAAGAAAAAATAGTGCATATATATATATACGATAGTCTCCGAAGTAAAAAGCGTCAAATTACTCTCCTAAGGCCTGCCTGTACTGAGAGAGGCGTATCACTCTTCTCCCGGGTCGGTCCTTTCGCCTGGTCTTTCTTTCCTAAATCAATTTACCTTGCTAGCCTAAGGCTTAATTAAGAGTTATCCCTTCTAACCAAAAGGAAAGCAGTCAAGCCGAAACCAGTGCCATCCTCAAATAACCCAATGGGCGTACGAATATCTGCTTCGAAAGGACCAATAGAGTCTTTATTCTTCGCATCTCGAGAGAAGCAGTCGATTAGTGAGCATCCCATCTCATAAGGTTAAGGCTTGGTTGCGGGGGAGAAGGACTAAGGATCAGTCTAATGGTACCTAGAGGAGATAGAAGCTGTAGTTAGTGAGTTGCCTGCCCTCGGGTGCTGACTGACGAAATGACTTATTATTATTAAGTTAAGAGTAGCCTAGCAATGCTCAAAGATCTCGCTGGCAGATACGAAGGTAGTTTACTTGCTTATATATAAGGAAAAACTACCAGCTTCTTCAACGCTAAAGCCCTTCCTTGGTCAAGCTACTTCGTTCCTTTTCTATATCCTCTTCCTATTCTAGATGGGATACGTACGGCTACGCTCCTCTTCTTCTTTTGATTCTTTCTTCTTTCTGTTTCTGTTTACCTGAGAAAATGATTTTCTCTATTGTAGCCAACAAAAAGAGAAAACCTACTCGCGGCACACAGGCTATATGGAGCAGAGGTTGGCAAGAGCTTATTTCACAGCTTCACAAGACTGAATTGAATTAGCCTCGGAGTAAAGCCCTTGATCTTCATCTCTGGAACTCACAGAAGACCAAGGTAGCTTGCTATCTCGATTCAGCATAAGCTTGGGATCTTTCTTTCCTAAAATAAAGCCCTTGAAGCCAGGTCTTTCTTCTTTAAAGCCTGGAGCTGGACTTCTTCTTCCTTACTCGATTCAAAGTAAAATCACACTAAGCCATAGCTCCGCCAGGGTGAGAGAGATAGGAGAGTAGGGACGGAGAACCAACTGAACTAGCTGTCTCGGATCTTTGAATAGACAGAGAGAGATGCTCTTCCTGCGGCCCAAGAGCGTATTCGTTCAAAGAGCTCTTCTTCGTCTTTCCGG
>JAREIK010014205.1:0-48287 GCA_029783825.1 Sapria himalayana
CTAATAATAATAAGATAGAGATTAATTAATAAACTAGTGATAGATATTATAGTTATCTTTTATTAGATAGGTTATATAGGTTTAATGCTTTCAGTATTTAGGGGGTTTTGGGTTTTAGGAGTCTATAGATTTAAATGTTTAGGTATTTAGTGGTATATATGTATTATTTAAATAATAAAATTATAAAAAAATTATTTTTGTGATTTTTTATCATTTTTGAAGGTTATACCCTTTGAAAATATATTAATTTTTAAATTTTTTTTCAAAAGTAAATATAATATTTAGTTATAATAATCTTAATAATTATAAACATTAAAATTCAATATAAGTAATTTTATTTATAGATATTATAATAATGATCAAAAATATAAATTAATAAACTATTATTATAAGATTGATAGCAATTAAAATATAATTTCAAAACCTATATATAATGATTCAAAATCAGTGTAAGATATATTACTAAATAATAATTTTTTGTTTTTAAATTTTTACTTCTTTTTATAAGCTTATATATTTTTTTGATTAAAAATAAATTATTAAAATTATATTTGTCTCACTCATTATTTATTTTGTAATTAACATTTCTATAAAAAATAAACTAATAAATATTAAAATGAATATTTAAAAGTATAATGAATACAAATTAAAATAAAATTTGTGATTTATTATAAATGGTATACCAGTTTATTGGTTTGATTATTTAAGAGTTTTGTTATTTAGGAATTTAGCAATTTATGTTTTTAGGCATTTTGTGGTTTATAGGTTTTATTTAAATAAAAAAAATAAAAAATTTTTTTTTATATTTTTTCGGATTTTCAAACGTTATAACCTTTGAAAATAAGATAATTTTTAAAATTTTTTAAATGTGAATACCATGTATAATTATATTAATCTTACTGATTATATATCATATAAATTAAAATAAACAAGTTTAATGATAGATATTATAATAATGATCAAAAATTAAATTAATAAACTATTAATAAAAATATAAATTTTAATTAAAATATATTTACATGACGCAAAATGATTCAAAAAAAACAAAATATATTACTAAATAATAATATTTAATTTTTAAATTTTTCCTTCTTTTTATAAGTTATATTTTTTTTATGAAAATCATTATTTAAATAATGTTTGTCTCGCTCGAAATTTATTTTGTAATTAATTTTTGTATAAGATTAAACAATAAATAATTAAATTGAATATTTAAAATTATAATAAATAGACATAAAAATGAGATTTATTATTCATTAAGTAGTATATAAATGTTAAAGGGTTTATGTATTTAGGGGTTTCGAGGTTTATGAGCTTAATGATTTAAGTAAGCAGGCATTTAAAGGTCTATAGGCTTTATTTAAAAAATGAAATAACAAAAAATTTATTTTTATTATTTTTTATCATATTTTGATGGTTATAACCATTAAAAATATAATAATTTTTAAATTTTTTTGAAAAGTGAATACAATTTTTATTTATTATAATCATAATAATTATATATAATATAAATTCAATATAATAAATTTTATTGATAGATATTCTAATAAATCTAAAAAAATAAATTAAAAATCTATAATGAATATGATTCATATTACTTAAAATATAATATGATAATTTAAAATGATTCAATTACAAAGGAAAATGTATTACTAAATAATAATTATTTGTTTTGAATTATATTTTTATTTTAAAAAGTTTATCTATACTTTTTTTGATGAAATATAATTTATATAAATTATATCTATCTAACTCATAATTTATTTTGTAATTAATATTTATATAAAAATAAACAAATAACTAATTAAAATTAATATTTTAAATTATAATGAAAACAATAACATTGAGATTTATTATTTATTATTTAGGGTATACTGGTTTAATTTAAATTAGATCTGTCTCACTGATAATTTAATTTGTAATTAATATTTCTATAAAAATAAACTGATAAATAATTAAAATAAAAATTAAAAATTATACTGTATACAAATTTAAATGATATTTTTGATTTATTTTTAATGTATACTAGTTTAATGGTTTAAGTATTTAGAGGTTTTGTCGATTAGGTGTTTAGTTATTTAAGTTTTTAGGCACTTAGTGGTTTATATATATTATTTATAAAATAAAATAACAAAAAAAATGTGGTAATTTTTTATGATTTTCATAGGTTATAACCTTTGATAATATAATAATATTTAAAATTTTTGAAATGTGAATACAATCTTTAGTTATAATAATATCAAGAATTATATATCATATAAATTCAATTTAAAGAATTTTATTGATAGATATATTATTGATGATAAAAAATTATATAAATAAACAAATAATAATAAGATAGAGATTAATTAATAAACTATTGATAGATATTATAATTATCCTTTATTATATAGGTTATATAGTTTTAATACTTTAAGTATTTAGGGGCTTTTGGGATTTAGGAGTCTATAGATTTAAATGTTTAGGTATTTAGTGATTTATAATTTTTATTTAAATAATAAAATTATAAAAAAATTATTTTTGTGATTTTTTATCATTTTCGAAGGTTATAACCTTGGAAAATATAATAATTTTTAAATTTTTTTTCAAAAGTAAAAATAATATTTAGTTATAATAATCTTAATAATTATAAAACATTAAAATTCAATATAATTATTTTTATTGATAGATATTATAATTATGATCAAAATATTAATTAATAAACTATTATTAATAAGATTGATAGTAATTAAAATATAATTTAAAAACCTATTTACAATGATACAAAATCAAAGTAAAATATATTACTAAATAATATTTTTTGTTATTTAATTTTTACTTCTTTTTATAAGCTTATATATACTTTTTTGATTAAAAATAATTATAAAATTATATTTGTCTCACTCATTATTTATTTTTTAATTAACATTTATATGAAAAATAATCTAATAAATAATTAAAATGAATATTTAAAATTATAATGAATAGAAATTTAAATGAGATTTGTGATTTATTATATATGGTATACCGGTTTATTGGTTTGATTATTTAGGAGTTTTAGTGTTTAGGAGTTTAGCAATTTATGTTTTTAGGCATATTGTAGTTTATAGGTTTTATTTACGTAATAAAAATAAAAAAAAATTTTAGATTTTTTCTGATTTTCAAAGGTTATGACCTTTGAAAATAAGATAATTTTTAAAATTTTTTGAAATGTGAATACCATGTATAATTATATTAATCTTACTGATTATATATCATATAAATTCAATATAAACAATTTTAATGATAGAAATTATAATAATGATCAAAAATTAAATTAATAAGCTATTTATAAAATTATAAATTTTAATCAAAATATATTTACATGATGCAAAATGATTCAAAATCAAATCAAAATATATTACTAAATAATAATATTTAATTTTTAAATTTTTCCTTCTTTTTATAAGCTTATATTTTTAAAAAAAAAATCAATTATTTAAATAATGTTTGTCTGGCTCGAAATTTATTTTGTAATTAATTTTTGTAAAAAATTAAACTATAAATAATTAAATTGAATATTTAAAATTATAATAAATAGACATAAAAATGAGATTTATTATTCATTAAGTAGTATATAGATGTTAAAGGGTTTATGTATTTAGGGGTTTCTAGGGTTTATGAGCTTACTGATTTAAGTAAGCAGGCATTTAAAGGTCTATAGTCTTTATTTAAAAAATGAAATAACAAAAAATTTATTTTTATTATTTTTTATCATATTTTGAAGGTTATAACAATTGAAAATATAATAATTTTTAAATTTTTTTCAAAAGTGAATACAATATTTATTTATTATAATCATAATAATTATATATAATATAAATTCAATATAATCGATTTTATTGATAGATATTCTAATAAATCTAAAAAAATAAATTAAAAATCTATAATGAATATGATTCATATTACTTAAAATATAATATGAAAACCTATAATGATTAAAAAGCAAAGGAAAATGTATTACTAAATAATAATTATTTGATTTGAAAATTTTTTTTCTTTTAAAAAGTTTATCTATACTTTTTGGATTAAAAATAATTTATATAAATTATATCTATCTAACTCATAAGTTATTTTGTAATTAATATTTATATAAAAATAATCAAATGACTAATTAAAATGAATATTTTAAATTATAATGAAAACAATAATATTGAGATTTATTATTTATTATTTCGGGTATACTGGTTTAATTTAAATTAGATCTGTCCAATGAAAATTTAATTTGTAATTAATATTTCTATAAAAATAAACTAATAAATAATTAAAATAAAATTAAAAATTATGCTTAATACAAATTTAAATGATATTTATGATTTATTATTAATGTTTACTAGTTTAATGTTTTAAGTATTTAGAGGTTTTGTCGTTTAGGAGTTTAGTGATTTATGTTTTTAGGCACTTAAGTGGTTTATAGGTATTAATTAAATAATTAAATAACAAAAAAAATTTGTACTTTTTTCTCATTTTCTTAGGTTATAACCTTTGAAAATATAATAATATTTAAAATTTTTTGAAATGTGAATATAATATTTAGTTATAATAATATTAATATTTATATATCATATAAATTCAATATAAACAATTTTATTGATAGATATATCAATAATGATCAAAAATTAAATTAATAAACTATTAATAATAAGATAGATTTTAATTAATAAACTATTGATAGATATTATAATTATCAATTATTATATAGATTATATAGGTTTAATGCTTTAAGTATTTAAGGGGTTTTGAGGTTTAGGAGTCTATAGATTTAAAGGTTTAGGTATTTAGTGGTTTATAAGTTTTATTTAAAAATAAAATTATAAAAAAATTATTTTGTGATTTTTTATCATTTTTGAAAGTTATAACCTTTGAAAATATAATAATTTTTAAATAGTTTTTCAAATGTAAATATAATATTTAGCTATAATAATCTTAATAATTATAAAACATTAAAATTCAATATAATTAATTTTATTGAAAGATATTATAATAATGATCAAAAAATAAATTAATAAACTATTATGAATAAGATTGATAGAAATTAAAATATAATTTCAAAACCTATATACACTGATTCAAAATCAGTGTAAAATATATTACTAAATAATAATTTTTTGTTTTTAAATTTTTACTTCTTTTTATAAGCTTATATTTTTTTTGAATAAAAAATAAATTATTAAAATTATATTTGTCTCACTCATTATTTACTTTGTAATTAACATTTCTATAAAAAATAAACTAATAAATAATTAAAATGAATATTTAAAATTATTAATGAATAAATTAAAATGAGATTTGTGATTTATTATATATGAATACCGGTTATTGGTTTGATTATTTAGGAGTTTTTTGTTTAGGAGATTAGCAATTTATGTTTTTAGGCATATTGTGGTTTATAGATTTTACTTAAATAATAAAATAAGAAAATTTTTTCTTAGATTTTTTTTGATTTTCAAAGATTATAACCTTTGAAAATATGATAATTTTTAAAATTTTTTGAAATGTGAAGACCATGTATAATTATATTAATCTTACTGATTATATATCATATAAATTCAATATAAACAATTTAATGATTGATATTATAATAATGATCAAAAACTTTAATTAATAAGCTATTTATAAAATTATAAATTTTAATTAAAATATATTTACATGATGCAAAATGATACAAAATCAAATCAAAATATATTACTAAATAATAATATTTAATTTTTAAAATTTTCCTTCTTTTTATAAGATTATATTTTTTTTATTAAAAATCAATTATTAAAATAATGTTTGCCTATCTCGAAATTTATTTTGTAATTAATTTTTGTAAAAATTAAACTATAAATAATTAAATTAAATATTTAAAATTATTATAAATAGACATAAAAATGAGATTTATTATTAATTAAGTAGTATAGATGTTAAAGGTTTTATGTATTTAGTGGTTTCAGGGTTTATGAGCTTACTGATTTAAGTAAGGAGGCATTATTGGTCTATATGCTATATTTAAAAATGAAATAAAAAAATTTATTTTGATGATTTTTTATCATATTTTCAAGGTTATAACCATTGAAAATATGATAATTTTTAAATTTTTTTCAAGAGTGAATACAATATTTATTTATATAATCATAATAATTATATATAATATAAATTCAATATAAACAATTTTATTGATAGATATTCTAATAATTCTCAAAAAATAAATTAAAAATCTATAATGAATAAGATTCATATTACTTAAAATATAATATGAAAACCTAAAATGATTCAAAAGCAAAGGAAAATGAATTACTAAATAATAATTATTTGTTTTTGAAAATTTTTTTTCATTTAAAAAGTGTATCTATATTTTATGATGAAAAATAATTTATATAAATTATATCTATCTAACTCATTATTTATTTTGTAATTAATATTTATATAAAAATAAACAAATAACTAATTAAAATGAATATTTTAAATTATAATGAAAACAATAATATTGAGAATTATTATTTATTATTTAGGGTATACTGGTTTAATTTAAATTAGATCTGTCTCACTGATAATTTAATTTGTAATTAATATTTCTATAAAAATAAACTAATAAATAATTAATAATAAAATTAAAAATTATACTGAATACAAATTAAATGATATTTATGATTTATTATTAATGTATACTAGTTTAATGGTTTATGTATTTAGAGGTTTTGTCGTTTAGGAGTTTAGTGATTTATGTTTTTAGGCACTTAGTGGTTTATAGGTATTATTTAAATAATAAATAACAAAAAAAAATTGTGTAATTTTTTCTCATTTTCATAGGTTATAACCTTTGATAAATATAATAATATTTAAATTTTTTGAAATGTGAATACAATCTATAGTTATATTAATATTAATAATTATATATCATATAAATTCAATATAAACAATTTTATTGATAGATATATTAATAATGATCAAAAATTAAATTAATAAACTATTAATAATAAGATAGAGATTAATTAATAAACTATTGATAGATATTATAATTATCTTTTATTATATAGATTATATAGGTTTAATGCTTTAAGTATTTAGGGGGTTTTGGGGTTTAGAGTCTATAGATTTAAATGTTTATGTATTTAGTGGTATATATGTTTTATTTAAATAATAAAATTATAAAAAAATTATTTTTGTGATTTTTTATCATTTTGAAGGTTATACCCTTTGAAAATATATTAATTTTAAATTTTTTTTCAAAAGTAAATATAATATTTAGTTATAATAATCTTAATAATTATAAACATTAAAATTCAATATAAGTAATTTTATTTATAGTAATTATAATAATGATAAAAAATTAAATTAATAAACTATTATTAATAAGATTGATAGCAATTAAAATATAATTTCAAAACCTATATACAATGATTCAAAATCAAAGTAAAATATATTACTAAATAATAATTTTTTGTTTTTAAATTTTTACTTCTTTTTATAAGCTTATATTTTTTTTGATTAAAAATAAATTATTAAAATTATATTTGTCTCTCACATTATTTATTTTGTAATTAACATTTCTATAAAAAATAAACTAATAAATAATTAAAATGAATATTTAAAAGTATATTGAATACAAATTAAAATTAAATTTGTGATTTATTATAAATGGTATGCCGGTAAATTAGTTTGATTATTTAGGAGTTTTGTTGTTTAGGAGTTTAGCAATTTAAGATTTTGGGCATATTGTCGTTTATAGCTTTTACTTAAATAATAAAAATAAAAAAAAATTTAGATTTTTTCTGATTTTCAAAGGTTATAAACTTTGAAAATAAGATAATTTCAAAAGTTTTTTGAAATGTGAATACCATGTATAATTATATTAATCTTTCTGATTATATATCATATAAATTTAATATAAACAATTTTAATGATAGATCTTATATTAATGATAAAAAATTAAAGTAATAAACTATTACTAAAAATCTAAATTTTAATTAAAATATATTTACATGAAGCAAAATGATTCAAAATCAAATCAAAATATATTATCAAATAATAATATTTAATTTTTAAATTTTTCCTTAATTTTGTAAGCTTATATTTTTTTTTATTAAAAATCAATTATTTAAATAATGTTTGTCTCGCACGAAATTTATTTTGTAATTAATTTTTGTAAAAAATTAAACTATAAATAATTAAATTAAATATTTAAAATTATAATAAATAGACATAAAAATGAGATTTATTATTCATTAAGTAGTATATAGATGTTAAAAGGTTTATGTATTTAGGGGTTTCGGGGTTTCTTAGCTTACTGATTTAAGTAAGCAGACATTTAATGGTCTATAGGCTTTATTTAAAAAATTAAATAACAAAAAATTAATTTTTATTTTTTTTCTCATATTTTTAAGGTTATAATCCTTAAAATATAATAATTTCAAAATTTTTTAAAGAGTGAATACAATATTTATTTATAATAATCATAATAATTATATATAATATAAATTCAATATAATCAATTTTATTGATAGATATTCTAATAAAATCAAAAAATAAATTAAAAATCTATAATGAATAAGATTCATATTACTTAAAATATAATATGAAAACCTAAAATGATTCAAAAGCAAAGGAAAATGTATTACTAAATAATAATTATTTGTTTTAAAATCTTTTTTTTTAAAATAGTTTATCTATATTTTATTGATGAAAAATAATTTATATAAATTATATCTATCTAACTCATAATTTATTTTGTAATTAATATTTATATAAAAATAACAAATAACTAATTAAAATGAATATTTTAAATTATAATGAAAACAATAATATTGAGAATTATTATTTATGATTTAGGGTATACTGGTTTAATTAAATTATATCTGTCTCACTGATAATTTAATTTGTAATTAATATTTCTATAAAATAAACTGATAAATAATTAAAATAAAAATTAAAAATTATACTAGAATACAAATTTAAATGATATTTATGATTTATTATTAATGTATACTAGTTTAATTGTTTAAGTATTTAGAGGTTTTGTCATTTAGGAGTTTAGTGATTTATGTTTTTAGGCACTTAGTAGTTTATAGGTAATATTTAAATAATAAAATAACAAAAAAAAATTTGTAATTTTTTCTAATTTTCATAGGTTATAAACTTTGAAAATATAATAATATTTAAAATTTATCAAATGTGAATACAATCTTTAGTTATATTAATATTAATAATTATATATCATATAAATTCAATATAAACAATTTTATTGATAGATATATTAATAATGATCAAAAATTATATAATAAACTATTAATAATAAGATAGAGATTAATTAATAAACTTTTGATAGATATTATAATTATCCTTTATTATATAGGTTATATTGTTTTAATGCTTTAAGTATTTAGGGGCTTTTGGGGTTTAGGAGTCTATAGATTTAAATGTTTAGGTATTTAGTGATTTGTAATTTTTATTTAAATAATAAAATTATAAAAAAATTATTTTTGTGATTTTTATCATTTTTGAAGGTTATAACCTTTGAAAATATAATAATTTTTAAATTTTTTTTCAAAGTAAAAATAATATTTAGTTATAATAATCTTAATAATTATAAAACATTAAAATTCAATATAAGTAATTTTATTGATAGATAATATAATAATGATCAAAATATAAATTAATAAACTATTATAATAAGATTAATAGTAATTAAAATATAATTTAAAAACCTATTTACAATGATTCAAAATCTAAGTAAAATATATTACTAAATAATAATTTTTTGTTATTTTATTTTTACTTCTTTTTATAAGCTTATTTTTTTTTTTGAATAAAAAATAAATTATTAAATTTATATTTGTTTCACTTATTATTTATTTTGTAATTAACATTTATATAAAAAATAAACTAATAAATAATTAAAAAGAATATTTAAAATTATAATGAATACAAATTAAAATGAGATTTATGATTTATTATATATGGTATACCGGTTATAGGTTTGATTATTTAGGAGTTTTGTTGTTTAGGAGTTTAGCAATTTATGTTTTTAGGCATTTTGTGGTTTATAGGTTTTATTTACTTAATTAAAATAAAAAAAAATTTTAGATTTTTTCTGATTTTCAAAGGTTATAACCTTTGAAATAAGATAATTTTTAAAATTTTTTGAAATGTGAATACCATGTATAATTATATTAATCTTACTAATTATATATCATATAAATTCAATATAAATAATTTTAATGATAGATATTATAATAATGATCAAAAATTAAATTTATAAACTATTAATAAAAATATAAAATTTACTTAAAATATATTTACATGACGCAAAATGATTCAAAATAAAATCAAAATATTTTACTAAATAATAATATTTAAATTTAAAATTTTTCCTTATTTTTATTAGCTCATAGTTTTTTTTATTAAAAATCAATTAGTTAAATAATGTTTGTCTCGCTCGAAATATATTTTGTAATTAATTTTTATAAAAAATTAAACTATAAATAATTAAATTGAATATTTAAAATTATAATAAATAGACAAAAAATGAGATTTATTATCCATTAAGTAGTATATAGATATTAAAGGGTTTATGTATTTAGGGATTTCAGTGTTTATGAGCTAACTGATTTATGTAAGCAGGCATTTAATGGTCTATATGGTTTATTTAAAAAATGAATTCACAAAAAAATTATTTTTATTATTTTATCTCATATTTTCAAGGTTATAATCCTTGAAAATCTGATAATTTTTAAATTTTTTAAAAGAGTGAATACAATATTTATTTATAATAATCATAATAATTAAATATAATATAAATTCAATATAATCAATTTTATTGATAGATATTCTGATAAATCAAAAAAATTAATTAAAAATCTATAATGATTTAGATTCATATTAGTTAAAATATAATATGAAAACCTAAAATGATTCAATAGCAAAGGAAATTGTATTACCAAATAATAATTATTTGTTTTGAATTTTTTTTTTCTTTTAAATAGTTTATCTATATTTTTTTGATTAAAAATAATTTATATAAATTATATCTATCTAACTCAAAATTTATTTTGTAATTAATATTTATATAAAAATAAACAAATAAATAATTTAAATGAATATTTTAAATTATAATGAAAACAATAATATTGAGATTTATTATTTAGGGTATACTGGTATAATTTAAATTAGATCTGTCTCACTGATAATTTAATTTGTAATTAATATATCTATAAAAATAAACTGATAAATAATTAAAATAAAAATTAAAAATTATACTGAATACAAATTTAAATGATATTTATGATTTATTATTAATGTATACTAGTTTAATGGTTTAAGTATTTAGTGGTTTTTCGTTTAGGAGTTTAGTGATTTATGTTTTTATGCATTTAGTGGGTTATAGGTATTATTTAAATAATAAAATAACAAAAAAAAATTTTGCAATTTTTTATCATTTTCATAAGTTATAACCTTTGAAAATATAATATTATTTAATATTTTTTGAAATGTGAATACGATCTCTAGTTATATTAATATTAATAAAAATATATCATTTAAATTCAATTTAAACAATTTTATTGATAGATATATTAATAATGATCAAAAATTAAATTAATAAACTATTAATAATAAGATAGAGATTAATTAATAAACTATTGATAGATATTATAGTTAACTTTTATTATATAGGTTATATAGGTTTAATGCTTTATGTATTTAGAGGGTTTTTGGGTTTTGGAGTCTATAGATTTAAATGTTTAGGTATTTAGTAGTATTTAAGTTTTATTTAAATAATAAAATTATAAAAAAATTATTGTTGTGATTTTTTATCATTTTTGAAGGTTATACCCTTTGAAAATATATTAATTTTTAAATTTTTTTTCAAAAGTAAATATAATATTTAGTTATAATATTCTTAATAATTATAAACATTAAAATTCAAAATAAGTAATTTTATTTATAGATATTATAATTATGATCAAAAAATAAATTAATAAACTATTATTAATAAGATAGATAGCAATTAAAATATAATTTCAAAACATATATACAATGATTCAAAATCAAATAAAAATATATTACTAAATAATAATTTTTTGTTTTTAAATTTTTACATCTTTTTATAAGCTTATATTTTTTTTTGATTAAAAAAATTATTAAAATTATATTTGTCTCACACATTATTTATTTTGTAATTAACATTTCTATAAAAAATAAACTAATAAATAATTAAAATGAATATTTAAAATTATAATGAATCTAAATTAAGATGAAATTTGTGATTTATTATAAAAGGTATACCTGTTTATTGGTTTGATTATTTAAGAGTTTTGTTGTTTAGGAGTTTAGCAATTCATGTTTTTAGGCATTTTGTGGTTTATAGGTTTTATTTAAATAATAAAAATGAGATTTATTTTTCATTAAGTAGTATATAGATGATAAATGATTTATGTATTTAGGTGTTTCGTAGTTTATGAGCTTACTGATTTACGTAAGCAAGCATTTAATGGTCTATAGGCTTTATTTAAAAAATGAAATAAAAAAAATTATTTTTATTATTTTATATCATATTTTCAAGGTTATAACCTTTGAAAATCCGAAAAAATAGAAAATTTTTTTTTTATTTTTATATTAAAATAAAACCTATAAACCACAAAATGCCAAAAAACATAAATTGCTAAACTCCTAAACAACAAAACTCCTAAATAAACAAACCAATAAACCGGTAAACCATTTATAATAAATCACAAATTTCATCTTAATTTGTATCCATTATAATTTTAAATATTCATTTTAATTATTTATTAGTTTATATTTATAGAAATATTAATTACAAAATAAATAATGAGTGAGACAAATATAATTTTAATAATTTATTTTTAATCAAAAAAAATATAAGGTTAAAAAAGAAGTAAAAATTTAAAAACAAAAAAATTATTATTCAGTAATATATTTTACACTGATTTTGAATCAGTGTATATAGGTTTTGAAATTATATTTTAATTTCTATCAATCTTATTCATAATAGTTTATTAATTTTTTTTTGATCATTATTATAATATCTATCAATAAAATTACTTATATTGAATTTTAATGATTTATAATTAATAAGATTATTATAGCTAAATATTATATTTACATTTGAAAAAATATTTAAAAATTATTATTTTTTCAAAGGTTATAACTTTCTAAAATGATAAAAAATCATAAAAATAATTTTTTTATAATTTTATTTTTTAAATAAAACTTACACTAAACCTATAGATAATTAAATCTATAGACTCCTAAACCCCAAATCCTAAACCCCTAAACCTTTAAATCTATAGACTCCTAAACCCCAAAACCCCCTAAATAGTTAAAGCATTAAACCTATATAATCTATATAATAAATGATAATTATTATATCTATCAATAGTTTATTATTTAATATCTATCTTATTATTAATAGTTTAATAATTTAATTTGTGATCATTATTGATATATCTAACAATAAAATTGTTTATATTGAATTTATATGATATATAATTATTAATATTATTTTAACTAAATATTATATTCACATTTCAAAAAATTTTAAATATTTTTATATTTTCAAAGGTTATAACCTAAGAAAATGAGAAAAAAGTACAAATTTTTTTTTTGTTATTTTATTATTTAAATAATACCTATAAACCACTAAATGCCTAAAAACATAAATCAATAAACTCCTAAACGACAAAACCTCTAAATATTTAAAACATTAAACTAGCATACATTAATAATAAATCATAAATATCATTTAAATTTGTATTCAGTATAATTTTTAATTTTATTTTAATTATTTATTAGTTTAATTTTTATAAAAATATTAATTACAAATTAAATTATCAATGAGATAGATCTAATTTAAATTATACCAATATACCCTAAATAATAAATAATAAATCTCAATATTATTGTTTTCATTATTATTTAAAATATTAATTTTAATTAGTCATTTGTTTATTTTTATATAAATATTAATTATAAAATAAATTATGAGTTAGATAGATATAATTTATATAAATTATTTTTAACCCAAAAAGTATAGATAAACTTTTTAAAAGAAAAAAATTTTTAAATCAAATAATTATTATATAGTAATACATTTTCCTTTGCTTTTGAATCATTTTAGGTTTTCACATTATATTTTAAGTAATATGAATCATATTCATTATAGATTTTTAATTTATTTTTTAGATTTATTAGAATATCTATCAATAAAATCGATTATATGGAATTTATATTATATTTAATTATTATGATTATAATAAATAAATATTGTATTCACTTTTGAAAAAAATTAAAAAATTATTATATTTTCAATGGTTATAACATTCAAAATATGATAAAAAATAATACAAAAAAATTTTTTGTTATTTCATTTTTTAAATAATGACTATAGACCTTTAAATGCCTGCTTACTTAAATCAGTAAGCTCATAAACCACGAAGCCCCTAAATACATAAACCCTTTAACATCTATATACTACTTAATATATAATAAATTTAATTTTTATGTGTATTTAAAATAATTTTAAATATTCAATTTATTATTTATTGTTTAATTTTTTACAAAAATTAATTACAAAATAAATTTAGAGCGTGACAAACATTATTTAAATAATTGATTTTTTTTTAAAAATATAAGCTTATAAAAAGAAGGAAAAATTTAAAAATTAAATATTATTATTTAGTATTATATTTTGATTTGATTTTGAATGATTTTGCATCATGTAAATATATTTTTATTAAAATATATAATTTTATAAATAACTTATTAATTTAATTTTTGATCATTATTATAATTTCTATCATTAAAATTGTTTATATTGAATTTATAAGATATATAATCAGTATGATTAATATAATTATACATGGTATTCACATTTCAAAAAATTTTATAAATTATCTTATTTTTAAAGGTTATAACCTTTGAAAATCAGAAAAAATCTAAATTTTTTTTTATTATGTAAATAAAACCTATAAACCACAATATGCCTAAAAACATAAATTGCTAAACTCCTAAACAATAAAACTCATAAATAATCAAACCAATAAACAGGTATACCATATATAATAAATCACAAATCTAATTTAAATTTCTATTCATTAAAATTTTAAATATTCATTTTAATTATTTATTAGATTATGTTTTATATAAATGTTAATTACAAAATAAATAATGAGTGAGACATATATAATTTTAATAATTTATTTTTTATTCAAAAAAAAATATAAGATTATAAAAAGAAGTAAAAATTAAAAAACAAAAAATTATTATTTAGAAATATATTTTACTTTGATTTTGAATCATTGTAAATAGATTTTTAAATTATATTTTAATTACTTTCAATCTTATTAATAATAGTTTATTAATTTATTTTTTGATCATAATTATAATATCTATCAATAAAATTACTTATATTGAATTTTAATGTTTAATAATTATTAAGATTATTATAACTAAATATTAATTTTTCATTTGAAAAAAAATTTAAAAATTATTATATTTTTAAAGGTTATAACCTTCAAAAATGATAAAATTTCAAAAAAAATAATTTTTTTATAATTTTATTATTTAAATAAAAATTAAAAATCACTAAATACCTAAACATTTAAATCTATAGACTACTAAACCCCAAAATCCCCTTAATACTTAAAGCATTAAACCTATATGACCTATATAATAAAGGATAATTATAACATCTATCAATAGTTTATTAATTAATCTGTATCTTATTATTAATAGTTTATTTATTTAATTTTTGATCATTATTAATATATCTATCAATATAATTGTTTATATTGAATTTATATGATATATAATTATTAATATTAATATAACTAAAGATTGTATTCACATTTTAAATATAATTATTAATATAATTATTGATAGATCTATCAAAAATTTTAAATATTATTATATTTTCAAAGTTTATAACCTATGAAAATGAGAAAAAATTACAAAATTTTTTTTTTATTTTATTGTTTAAATAATATCTATAAACCACTAATTGCCTAAAAATATAAATCACTAAACTCCTAAATGACAAAACCTTTAAATACTTAAACATTTAAACTAGTTTACATTAATAATAAATCATAAATATCATTTAAATTTGTATTCTGTATAATTTTTAATTTTAATTTTTAATTTTATTAGTTTAATTTTATAGAAATATTAATTACAAATTAAATTATCAGTGAGACAGATCTAATTTAAATTAAACCAGTATACCCTAAATAATAAATAATAAATCTCAATATTATTGTTTTCATTATAATTTAAAATATTCATTTTAATTAGTTATTTGTTTATTTTTATATAATGATTTATTACAAAATAAATTATGAGTTAGATAGATATAATTTATGTAAATTATTTTTAATAAAAAAAATATAGATAAACTTAAAAAAAAAACAAAACAAATAATTATTATTTAGTAATACATTTTCCTTTGTAATAGAATCATTTTAGGTTTTCATATTATATTTTAAGTAATATGAATCTTATTCATTATAGATTTTTAATTTATTTTTTGAGAATTATTAAAATATCTATCAATAAAATTGTTTATATTTAATTTATATTATATATAATTATTATAATTATTATAAATAAATATTGTATTCACTCTTGAAAAAAATTTAAAAATTATCATATTTTCAATGGTTATAACCTTGAAAATATGATAAAAAATAATAAAAATAAATTTTTTTTATTTCATTTTTTAAATATAGCCTATAGACCAATAATGCCTCCTTACTAAAATCAGTAAGCTCATAACCCCCGAAACCACTAAATACCTAAACCCTTTAACATCTATATACTACTTAATGAATAATAAATCTCATTTTTATGTCTATTTATAATAATTTTAAATATTTAATTTAATTTTTTATAATTTAATTTTTTACAAAAATTAATAACAAAATAAATTTCGAGATATCATTTTTTGATATCTCAAATGATATCAAAAAATATTTATTTTTATTATTTATAGTTTTTAGGCATATCAAAAAAAATTTTAATATTTATTTTTATTATTTATATAAACTAAAAATAATAAATTTAATTAATATTAATATAAACTATTATTATTTTTATTAAATATTTAATGAATTTATTTTTATTAATATTTATTTATTTTTATTATTAAACTACAAATTATTTTTATAAATAATAAAATAAATTAATTAAATTAGATATTTATTTATTTTTATTAATATTAATATTTAATTTTATTAATAAAAATAATAAAAATAAATTAAATTAATATTAATTACAAAATAAATTCTATTATTATTTATTTTTATTATTTATTTTTGTTAAATTTTAATACGACGAGCTCATTAGAGCTCACTAGAGCTTCATCATGAAACTCGAAGGAGCTCCATGAAAGAGCTCCTGGAGATGGGTGGGGAGAGAGGGGTGAAAAGGGAGGGGCGAGAGGTGAGGGGAGACAGACGAGGAAAGATTGCCGAGGGTAGAGGGGCAAGGAGAGACGGGCGAGTGTAGAGAGGCGAGGGACATAGTGAGATCTCCATAGTATTTTCAATAGCCGACATTCATAACGCAGATATCTAATTTTAAAAATTCAACCGCATGGCAACTGTCAATGGCCGCCATTCACAACGATGGCTATTGCCATGCTTTTTCCAGACGCACTAGTTTGGGCATATTTTTAAAACACGCATTATTTTTTTAGATTTTTATTTCAAACGGATTATTTCTGTACAAAACTCTAGAAAAAAATTAACTTTTTGTCTAAGACCTCTATTAGCTTCAAAAAATATAAAGACTTAACCATTGATCAAAAATGGAAAATCAATTTTTTATAAAATATATTTCTACTAGTTTGATCCATCTAGGAGGAAAAACATTGTTTTCTTAATAATCTAAGCAAGAAAACTCTAATCTATTTGATTATGTCTTAATATCTAATTTAATAATTATAGTTTTGTGCGAGGTATTTATTAATGAAGTATATTGATTTTTGAGAAATAATTAATTTGTAAATGATGTATTCATATTCATTTTGGTTCTCGATACACACTGAGAAAGTACTTTGTTATCATGTGTTAGCTTAAATTATGTATTTTATTTTATGAATTACATAACACATGATAATGGGGTGAAAATATTTCAAAGTTTATGTTTATTATTCATTTGAATTATCAATATAAGAGTGTTACAAATACTCTTTAGTATTGTTTCATCTTGAAAACACATTAAGCAAGTCTAGTATAAATCATTTTTAAACAAAATCCAAATAATGCTTATAAAATAGATTTTAGAAACCACTAGGACAACACTATTCAATTCAAAGGAAAAGGTTGCTTCTTTTAATTAACCAATCAAGAGTTTTTTGCTGAGCTCATATTTTATTTTCTTCAAATATTGCTAGCAAGGTATATCCTAATTCGGATGTAGAAGTAGAGATTTATCTTTAATAAGATGGTTTTCAAAGAATTAATTTATTGATTTCTCATTTTTTTTATCTTTATGGAAGCAAACATCATTTTTAACATTAATTGATTATGTTTTGGAAACTCTTCTAAAGAAACTATTTTATATATAAATATATAAATAAATAAATATGTGTGTGTGTGTGTGTGTGTTTGAGTGTCTATATATTAAGTATGTCCACATACACACAGGTCTAATCTCATCATTGGAGCATCTCAAATAAGTGAATACCCTTATTCAGAAATAACTTTATAAAATTTAATTGATTTAATTGTATAACTTTTACAAGTTTGTATTTCACGTTTTGGAAACTATGTGAGGAACTTTTGTAATTTCTCACATGAATTTAATATTCTTAAAATCACGTAGCTAAGATCTAAATTCGAAAATGAAAATTAAATTTTTAATAGAACTACAAATAGGAAGAAGTAGCCATTAATTTGAAAATATATTTTTTTTATTTTCGAAAAAACAAAAAAGCATGTAAATTGTTTGCAGTTTTTTATTTTCTCACCTTAAAACAATGTTGCTATCAAATCTGTTAATTATTTCAAGATCCTACGTCCACCCATAAATCATCATCAATGAAGACAACTCTTGAAATGATCAATCCAATCCCTTCTCAATCATTAGCCTTTGCTTTATTTTCATTGTTTCTGTTGGCAGTCTATTTTTCAAAAGAGAATCATATCATTTCCAAAACATGCCACCCTATTTGGAACTTGAATAACTTGTTGTAGGTGACCAACGAGCTTCAAAAACTGAACTAGGAACACACTAGCCTTCGATTCCTGCAACTCTAAAAATGCAATATCTTCCAGTTCTCTCTCATATGCATTCTCATCTTCATCAGATAGAATGACAAGTTTACGAGTTTTTGCTCAGAATGAAATCTGGAGAAGTAACTTGTCCAGAAAAATGACCCATTCCTGCAAGCCTAAGAACCATCGTACCATTCTCGCAACAATTTTCATCATCTTCCACTCAACAATGTCCAATGTGGATAATTCTTAGCTTCTCGTTTCGATGCAGAAACTCTTGAAAAGCGGGTGTTCGTGAATAGTGATGGTGAATATCTCGTTTATAAAAATTAATTAGAATGCAAGCCTAGCCATATAAACAAAATGCTTAACATATTTTAAAGATATAGTTGATGGCAACTTTCCTGGAAAGTATAGCCCAACTCACAATAATTTTATCTTCCTCTTTTAAAGATGTGCTCGGGAATGGTTTTCATGAAAATTAGCAACGTGCCATCTATTCGTCCAGAACAGAAAATTTGAAGATATAAGCGATAACACAAAATTCTAAATTAAAAAAACATCTTATTTTCACTTGATTAAGGGGGAATACCAACACAACACGCGTCATTAAAATAAATAAGAATGGACTTGAGATTCAAAAAATAAATATAATGTTTATTTCAATTAGAAGACAGAAAAAAAAATACAACCAGTCAACGATCCTACACTTAGTTGTCTACGGCATGTTATATCTGCAAGTAGGGCAAAAATCACTCTAGGAGAGCCATTTCTCATTGCAATCATCATGGAAAACATGCTTGCAAGGCATCCGAAGAAATTATGTGTTGCTATCAATATCATCCAGGCAGATGGTGCACGTTGCATCTTCAAATCTAGAATGACGGCCCCTTTCAAAAATATGAATGGAGGTTCTAGAAGCTGGAAGTGTGTTGTTGCTCCGTGAAGCAAGATGCTCCATTATGGCATTCTGCATATCCGTTGAACTCTGAAATTGAAATTTGCGGTGAATCTCAACTGAAATCGACATGGATGAGACATGGACTTCGATGAACCCCAGAAAGGCTTGAGAATCAGATCTGGAAGAGGCCATCATGCTGTCGGCCTCAACAACAATGGAGTCAATTATCCTAGAATGCTCTGATGTTGGCACTCCCATGGCAGTCAAAGCTTCCACTTCAGTATTCCGTGTTATATAGAGAGATTCTAGTGAGTTGTCAGATAGAATAATAATAGATTTTTCAGATACTGCCTGCATCGTGCTTTGGGAAATGTCTGAGTCGGCCTCACTAGGAACGGAGATGATGTTGGATAAAAATAAATTTACAAATATAAAGGGTGGAATAGAGGGCTTTGGACTTGGGGTTTTTAGCTCTTGGAAGGTGAGGGAGTGCTTGACAGTCCCATTCACACTCATGGCATAGTAGGAAATAGGTAAAAATGAAGTCATAATGGTGAGCTAAGAGATGGCGAGTTAAAGGATGAAGAAAATAGATCAATGCGTAGTGATATTTATAGCTAAGAGTATGGGGTTCGCATGAAGAGAATTCAAACACCTCGAACACCTCTTGTGTTTTTTCTTCATAAGTCAATAACATAAATTCTAACTACTTTATTTTCAGCCATACAATACAAACAAGAAAATGGCCACCTAAGCAATCAATGCCCCATGAATAAAACCACTTTGACACCTTCAAACATATTACTTCCCTTTGGTCATTGCCATTCAAAGTTGTTATAAATTAGTTATTAAATATTTTTTTCAATTTCATTTTTTTCAATTTCATTTTTTTCAATTACATATTCTATTATAACTTTGCATTTTTAATAATTTAAATAAAAAAGAAAACATTATATTTATCAACCAATATAATTATTTCACATTTTTTTTCATTCGAGTCATTCTTTTTATATATCATTCCCCTCATATGAGTGTACTAAAAAAAACACACACACACACACACATATATAAATTACTTTTATCATTGTAGAATTATTTTAATTTAACTTTTATTTGAGTTTCAAGTTGGATATTTTTTTACGATAAGAGATTCTGATAATATGAATAGGTTTATCATTAACTTAACTTAATTTTTGGAAATGAATTAAATTAATGTGAGAGAGAACATGATGATTTAATGAATGAATTATAGTGAGAGTGAGATTTAATGCTAAGAGAGAGGGTAAGAGTGAAAGAGAGAGAGAGCACTAAATTTATTGAGAGAGGGAGATATAGAAAGACTATCAAGTATATATTTGGGCTTTGTCAATTATGTTGATCAAAATATACTTATTTTTTGATTTAGTACCATTTTTTGTAAATAAACTTAGCAGCTTTTCATAAATTTAATTTCTTAAGTATTTATACTTAATTTATGAATTTGATTAAATTTAGTTTTTTTTTCAAAAGTCCTCTTTCCTCTCAACTTACTTATTTCTTGTTCAGTTAAAAATTTTAACATTTTTACTGCCTGCATCGTGCTTTGGGAAATGTCTGAGTCGGCCTCACTAGGAACGGAGATGATGTTGGATAAAAATAAATTTACAAATATAAAGGGTGGAATAGAGGGCTTGGACTAGGGGTTTTTAGCACTTGGAATGTGAGGGAGCGCTTGACAGTCCCATTCACACTCATGGCATAGTAGGAAATAGGTAAAAAAGAAGTCATAATGGTGAGCTAAGAGATGGCGAGGTAAAGGATGAAGAAAATAGATCAATGCGTAGTGATATTTATAGCTAAGAGTATGGGGTTCGCATGAAGAGAATTCAAACACCTCGAACACCTCTTGTGTTTTTTCTTCATAAGTCAATAACATAAATTTTAACTACTTTATTTTCAGCCATACAATACAAACAAGAAAATGGCCACCTAAGCAATCAATGCCCCATGAATGAAACCACTTTGACACCTTCAAACATATTTCTTCCATTTGGTCATTGCCATTCAACGTTGTTATGAATTAGTTATTAAATATTTTTTTCAATTTCATTTTTTTCAATTACAAATTCTATTATAACTTTGCATTTTTAATAATTTAAATAAAAAAGAAAACATTATATTTATCAATCAATATAATTATTTCACATTTTTTTTCATTCGAGTCATACTTTTTATATATCATTCCCCTCATATGAGTGTACTAAAACACACACACACACACACACACACACATATAAATTACTTTTCTCATTGTAGAATTATTTTAATTTAACTTTTATTTGAGTTTCAAGTTGGATATTTTTTTACGATAAGAGATTCTGATAATATGAATAGTTTTATCATTAACTTAACTTAATTTTTGGAAATGAATTAAATTAATGTGAGAGAGAACATGATGAATTAACGAATGAATTATAGTGAGAGTGAGATTTAATGCTAAGAGAGAGGGTAAGAGTGAAAGAGAGAGAGAGCACTAAATTTAGAGAGAGAGAGAGATAGAAATACTATCAAGTATATATTTGGCCTTTGTCAATTATGTTGATCAAAATATACTTATTTTTTGATTTAGTACCATTTTTTGTAAATAAACTTAGGCAGCTTTTCATAAATTTAATTTCTTAAGTATTTATACTTAATTTATGAATTTGATAAATTTAGTTTTTTTTTCAAATGTCCTCTTTCCTCTTAACTTACTTATTTCTTGTTCAGTTAAAAATTTTAACATTTTTACTGGTTTTTTTTTTCAAGTATACATGGAGGTCATAATAGAAAATTGAGTCAAATTTAAATTATTAAGTGCATACAAATTGATGTAAAATTGCTAGTGTATACATGAAAATCAATTTATTCAAGTTTATCATTTGTACTTGACTCTTGTGATGCTCGCAAAAGGATCTGACACATGATTGATTTGATGTTTTTTTATAGATAATTTATTTATAATATGCTTTTACTAAACTATGGATGTTTAGATTGATTTTTAGGGACGATATGACCCACAATGTGAAACAAAATCATTGCCTTGGTACCATTATTGATATATCACACAACATATTTGAAGACTTGTGGGTAGGTTTCTAGTATTTTTTTTATATGTATTCATTAAGAGAGTGATGTACTAGTTTGTAGCCATAGATTCTTAGAAAGTATTTTGGTTTCTTTTCGAGATTTATTAAAGAGTAACTCATATTACTATAGCTATATCAAGATTAAAAGGAGTTGATATGATTATTCACGATATTGAGATATCTTTCTTCATCACACAATATTGAAGAGAGTGATGGGAGTTTGACATAGGTGCATTTAGAAGTAGAAAGGTAGTTGTGACATGTTCTTTTTTCATAGAAGTCATAACATACTCGTGAAAGGCATTTGATATGCATATCATATCATGAGTTATAATTGATTTTATTAAGGTTCAACTAGTTATACGATAGACTATTGGAGATGTGACGGTGATGCTCTCTAGAGAGAAGTTTTCTAGATTTTGTACTTTCGGTGCCACTAAATACAATACTTCTATATCTATAGCAATTTTTTGCTCAAAATCTTATTCTAGATTGTTGAGTAGTTGATTTAAAGATTAATATCAAGGTTATAGGTATTCGCGTTGTTTTTATTTGTTTATAGAATTTTGACTCTTTGATATTATTGTGACTAATAATATCCAATGCTTCTATAAAGTTTAAAATCTTCGATATTAATAGACATGTTAATGTTATTGTTGAACATTTTTTTCTTGACATGTATTTATGTATATTTAAATTTTATATTAAAATATGTGTTTCGGTAATCTTATAAAATAATAAAGTTGTTATATTATTATTATTTTTTTGATATTCTTTTTGGAATTTTTTTTGTTAAATTCTATTATAAAAATTAATAAAAATAAATAAAAATAAATAAATTAAATATTATTTTTTATATTTATTTTTATTATTTATAGTTTATATTAATATTAATGAGCTCATTAGATATTTATTTTTATTAATAAAAATAAATACATCATCTACAAATTATTTATAGTTTATATTAATATTTAATATAAACAAATAAATATTAATAATGAGCTCATTAGATATTTATAGATATTTATTTAATATAGTTTATAATAAAAATAAATAATAATGAGCTCGTCGTATTAAATATTTATTTTTATTATTTATACTTTATATTGAAGATATCTCGAAATATTAATGTGAAGATATCATTTAAATAAGTATTTATTTAATTTAATTATATATAGTTTGATTTTTTGATATTTATAGATTATTAAATTATTTATAGTTTATTTTTATTAATTATAAAAATAAGAAAATGTATAATAATATTAATGTGAAGATATATGAAATATATCATTTTTTGATATCATTGTTTGAGGTGTTATCGTATTAAAATAAATTTTTTGAAAATCTAAAATGATATTACTAAATATAATCAGAAAATGTATTACTAAATTTTTATTCAAAAGCAAAGGAAAATTTAAATAATCTAAAAAATTATTATTTAGATAATAATTTTAATGAATTTATTTTTATAATTTATAACTAAATATTATATTTACTTTTGAAAAAAAATTTAAAAATTAATATATTTTCAAAGGGTATAACCTTCAAAAATGATAAAAAATCACAAAAATAATTTTTTATTATTTTAATTATTTATTAGTTTATTTTTATAGAAATATTAATTACAAATTAAATTTTCATTGGACATATCTAATTTAAATTAAACTAGTATACCCGAAATAATAAATATCAATATTATTGTTTTCATTATAATTTAATATATTCATTTTAATTAGTCATTTGTTTATTTTTATATAAATATTAATTACAAAATAAATTATGAGTTAGATAGATATAATTTATATAAATTATTGTTCATCAAAAAAATATAGATAAACTTTTTAAAAGTAAAAAAAAATTTCAAAACAAATAATTATTATTTGGTAATACATTTTCATTGGCTATTGAATCATTTTAGGTTTTAATATTATATTTTAAGTAATATGAATCATATTCGTTATAGATTTTTAATTTATAAGAATATCTATCAATAAAATTGATTATATTGAATTTATATTATATATAATTATTATGATTATAATAAATAAAGATTGTATTCACTCTTTAAAAAAATTTTGAAATTATTATATTTTCAAATTTATAACCTTAAAAATATGAGAAAAAATAATAAAAATTAATTTTTTGTTATTTCATTTTTCAAATAAAGCCTATAGACCATTAAATGCCTCCTTACTTAAATCAGTAAGCTAATAAACCACGAAACCCGTAAAAACATAAACCTTTTAACATCTATATACTACTTAATGAATAATAAATCTCATTTTTATGTCTATTTATTATAATTTTAAATATTCAATTTACTTATTTATAGGTTAATTTTTTACAGAAATTATTTACAAAATAAATTTCGAGCAGGACAAAGATTATTTAAATAATTGATTTTAAATAAAAAAAAATATAAGCTTATAAAAAGAATGAAAAATTTAAAAATTAAATATTATTATTTAGTAATATATTTTGATTTTATTTTGAATCATTTTGCGTCATGTAAATATATTTTAATTAAAATTAATATTTTTATTAATAGTTTATTAATTTAATTTTTGATCATTATTATAATAATCTATCATTAAAATTGTTTATATTGAATTTATATGATATATAATCAGTAAGATTAATATAATTATACATGGTATTCACATTTCACAAAATTTTAAAAATTATCATATTTTCAAAGGTTTTAACGTATGAAAATAAGAAAAAATTTAAATTTTTTATTATTTTTATTATTTAAGTAAAATCTATAAACCACAATATGCCGAAAAACATAAATTGCTAAACTCCTAAACCAATAAACCAGTATTCCATATATAATAAATCACAAACCTCATTTTAATTTGTATTTATTATAATTTTAAATATTCATTTTAATTATTTATTAGTTTGTTTTTTATTGAAATGTTAATTACAAAGTAAATAATGAGTGAGACAAATATAATTTTAATAATTTATTTTTAATCAAAAAAATATATATACTTATAAAAAGAAGTAAAAATTTAAAAACAAAAAATTATTATTTAGTAATATATTTTACTTTGATTTTGAATCTTTGTATATAGGTTTTTAAATTATATTTTAATTGCTATCAATCTTATTAATAATAGTTTATTAATTTATTTTTTGATCATTATTATAATATCTATAAATAAAATTACTTATATTGAATTTTAATGTTTATAATTATTAAGATTATTATAACTAATTATTATATTTACTTTTGAAAAAAAATTTAAAAATTAATATATTTTCAAAGGGTATAACCTTCAAAAATGATAAAAAATCACAAAAATAATTTTTTTATAATTTTATTATTTAAATAAAACTTATATACCACTAAATACCTAAACATTTAAATCTATAGACTACTAAACCCCAAAACCCCCTAAATAATGAAAGCATCAAACCTATATAACCTATTTAATAAAAGATAACTATAATATCTATCAATAGTTTATTAATTAATCTCTATCTTATTATTAATAGTTTATTAATTTAATTTTTGATCATTATTAATATATCTATTAATAAAATTATTTATATTGAATTTATATGATATATAATTATTAATATTAATATAACTAAAGATTGTATTCACAATTCAAAAATTTTAAGTTTTATTATAATTTCAAATGTTTTAACCTATGAAAATGAGAAAAAATTACAACATTTTTTTGTTATTTTATTTTGTATATAATATATATAAACCACTAAGTGCCTAAAAACATAAATCACTAAACACCAAATCGACAAAACCTCTAAATACTTAAACCATTAAACTAGTATACATTAATAATAAATCATAAAAATCATTTAAATTTGTTTTCAATATAATTTTAAATTTTTATTTTAATTATTTATCAGTTTATTTTTATAGATATATTAATTACAAATTAAATTATCAGTGAGACAGATCTAATTTAAATTAAACAAGTATACCCTAAATAATAAATAATAAATAATAAATCTCAATATTATTGTTTTCATTATAATTTAAAATATTCATTTTAATTAGTTAATTGTTTATTTTTATATAAATATTAATTACAAAATAAATTATGAGTTAGATAGATATAATTTATATAAATTATTTTTCATCAAAAAATAATAGATATACTTTTTAAAAGAAAAAAATATTCAAAACAAATAATTTTTATTTAGTAATACATTTTCCTTTGCTTTTGAATCATTTTAGGTTTTGATATTATATTTTAAGTAATATGAATCTTATTCATTATAGATTTTTAATTTATTTTTTGATTTTTAATAGAATATCTATCAATAAAATTGACTATATTGAATTTATATTATATATAATTATTATAATTATTATAAATAAATATTGTATTCACTCTTTAAAAAAAATTTTGAAATTATTATATTTTCAAAAGGTTATAATCTTAAAAATATGATTAAAAATAATAAAAATAAATTTTTCGTTATTTCATTTTTTAAATAAAGCCTATAGACCATTAAATGCCTGCTTATTGAAATCAGTAAGCTAATAAACCCCGAAACCCCTAAATACATAAACCTTTTAACATCTATATACTACTTAATGTATAATAAATCTCATTTTTATGTCTATTTATTATAATTTTAAATATTCAATTTAATTATTTATTGTTTAATTTTTTATAAAAATTAATTACAAAATAAATTTCGAGTGAGACAAACATTATATAAATAATTGATTTTTTTTTAAAAAAATATAAGCTTATAAAAAGAAGGAAAATTTTAAAAATTAAATATTATTATTTAGTAATATATTTAGATTTGATTTTGAATCATTTTGCATCATCTAAATATATTTTAATTAAAATTTATATTTTTAGTAATAGTTTATTAATTTAATTTTTGATCATTTTTATAATATCTATCATTAAAATTGTTTATATTAAATTTATATGATATATAATCAGAAAGATTAATATAATTATACTTAGTATTCACATTTCAAAAAACTTTAGAAATTATCTTATTTTCAAAGTTTATAACCTTTTAAAATTAGAAGAAATCTAAAATTTTTTTATTTTTATTATTTAAGTAAAAGCTATAAACGACAATATGCCCAAAATCTTAAAATGCTAAACAACTAAACAACAAAACTTCTAAATAATCAAACCAATAAACTGGTATACCATATATAAAAAATCACAAATCTCATCTAAATTTGTATTCGTTATAATTTTAAATATTCATTTTAATTATTTATTAGTTTATATTTATAGAAATGTTAATTACAAAATAAATAATGGGTGAGACAAATATAATTTTAATAATTTATTTTTAATCAAAAAAAATATAACATTAAAAAGAAGTAAAAATTTAAAAACAAAAAATTATTATTTAGTAATATATTTTAAACTGATTTTGAATCAGTGTATATAGGTTTTAAAAATATATTTTAATTTCTATAAATCTTATTCATAATAGTTTATTAATATATTTTTTGAACATTATTATAATATCTATCAATAAAATTACTTATATTAAATTTTTTATGTTTTATAATTATTAAGATTATTATAGCTAAATATTATATTTACATTTGAAAAAACATTTAAAAATTATTATATTTTCAAAGGTTATAACTTTCAAATTGATAAAAAATCACAAAAATAATTTTTTATATTTTTATTATTTAAATAAAAATTATAAATCACAAAATACGTAAACATTTAAAACTATAGACTCCTAAACCCCAAAACCCCCTAAATACTTAAAGAATTAAACCTATATAACCTATATAATAAATGATAATTATAATATCTATCAATAGTTTATTAATTTAATATTTGATCATTATTAATATATTTATCAATAAAATTGTTTAAATTGAATTTAAATGATATATAATTATTAATATTAATATAACTAAAGATTGTATTCACATTTAAAAAAATTTTAAATATTATTATTTTTCATAGGTTATAACCTATAAAAATGAGAAAAAAGTACAAATTTTTTTTTGTTATTTAATTATTTAAATAATACCTATAAACCACTAAATGCCTAAAAACATAAATCACTAAACTCCTAAACGACAAAACTTCTAAATACTTAAAATATTAAACTAGTATACATTAATAATAAATCATAAATATCATTTAAATTTGTATTTAGTATAATTTTTAATTTAATTTTTTTTATTTATTAGTTTATTTTTATAGAAAAATTAATTACAGATTAAATTTTCATTGGACAGATCTAATTTAAATTAAACTAGTATACCCGAAATAATAAATAATAAATCTCAATATTATTGTTTTCATTGTAATTTAAAATATTCATTTTAATTAGTCATTTGATTATTTTTATATAAATATTAATTACAAAATAAATTATGAGTTAAATACATATAATTTATATAAATTATTTTTAATCCAAAAAGTATAGATAAACTTTTTAAAAGAAAAATAATTTTCAAATCAAATAATTATTATTTAGTAATACATTTTCCTTTTCTTTTGAATCATTTTAGGTTTTCATATTATATTTTAAGTAATATTAATCATATTCATTATAGATTTTTAATTTATTTTTTTAGATTTATTAGAATATCTATCAATAAAATCGATTATTATGAATTTATATTATATATAATTATTATGATTATAATAAATAAATTTTGTATTCACTCTTTAAAAAAATTTAAAAATTATTATATTTTCAATGGTTATAACCTTCAAAATACGATAAAAAATAATACAAATAAATTTTTTGTTATTTCATTTTTTAAATAAACACTATAGACCTTTAAATGCCTGCTTACTTAAATCAGTAAGCTCATAAACCCGGAAACCCCTAAATACATAAACCATTTAACATCTATATACTAGTTAATGAATAATAAATCTCATTTTTTATGTCTATTTATAATAATTTTAAATATTCAATTTAATTATTTATAGTTTAATTTTTTACCAAAATTAATTACAAAATAAATTTTGAGCGAGACAAACATTATTTAAAAAATTGATTTTTTTAAAAAAATATAAGCTTATAAAAAGAAGGAAAATTTTAAAAATTAAATATTATTATTTAGTATTATAATTTGATTTGATTTTGAATCATTTTGCTAAACTCCTAAACAATAAAACTCTTAAATAATCAAACCAATAAATAGGTATACCAATTATAATAAATCACAAATCTCATTTTAATTTGTAATCATTATAATTTTAAATTTTCATTTTAATTATTTATTAATTTATTTTTGATAGAAAAGTTAATTACAAAGTAAATAATAAGTGAGACAAATATAATTTTAATAATTTATTTTTTATTCAAAAAAAATATATATAAGCTTATAAAAAGAAGTAAAAATTTAAAAACAAAAAATTATTATTTAGTAATATATTTTACACTGATTTTGAATCAGTGTATATAGATTTTGAAATTATATTTTAATTTCTATCAATCATATTCATAATAGTTTATTAATTTATTTTTTGATCATTATTATAATATCTATCAATAAAATTAATAACATTGAATTTTAATGTTTTATAATTATTAATATTATTATAACTTAATATTATTTTTACTTTTGAAAAAAAAATTTAAAATTATTATATTTTCAAAGGTTATAAACTTCAAAAATGATAAAAAATTTCAAAAGTAATTTTTTATTTTTTATTATTTAAATAAAAATTATAAATCACTAAATACTTAAACTTTTAAATCTATAGACTCCTAAACCCCAAAACCCCCTAAATACTTAAGCATTAAACCTATATAACATATATAATATATGATAATTATAATATCTATAAATAGTTTATTAATTAATCTCTATCTTATTATTAATAGTTTATTAATTTAATTTTTGATCATTATTAATATATCTATCAATAAAATTGTTTAAATTGAATTTAAATGATATATTTTTATTAATATTAATATAACTAGTGAATGTATTCACAATTTAAAAAATTTTAAATATTATTATATTTTCAAAGGTTATAACCTAACAAAATGATAATATATTGCAAATATTTTTTTTGTTATTTAATTATTTAAATAATACCTATAAACCACTAAATGCCTAAAAACATAAATCACTAAACTCCTAAACTATAAACCTCTAAATACTTAAACCAATAAACTAGTATACATTAATAATAAATCATAAATATCATTTAAATTTGTATTCGTATAATTTTTAATTTTTATTTTAATTATTTATCAGTTTATTTTTATATAAATATTAATTACAAATTAAATTATTAGTGAGACAGATCTAATTTAAATTATTCCAGTATACCCTAAATAATAAATAATAAATCTCAATATTAATGTTTTCATTATAATTTAAAATATTCATTTTAATTATTTATTTGTTTATTTTTATATAAATATTAATTACAAAATAAATTTTGAGTTAGATAGATATAATTTAGATAAATTATTTTTCATCAAAAATATATAGATATCTTTTTGAAAGAAAAAAAATTTCAAAACAAATAATTATTATTTGGTAATACATTTTCATTTGCTATTGAATCATTTTAGGTTTTCATATTATATTTTAAGTATTATGAATCTAAATCATTATAGATTTTTAGTTTATTTTTTTTATTTTTAAGAATATCTATAAATAAAATTGATTATATTGAATTTATATTATATATAATTATTATGATTATTATAAATAAATATTGTATTCACTCTTTAAAAAAATTTTGAAATTATTATATTTTCAAATGTTATAACCTTAACAATATGAGAAAAAATAATAAAAATAAATTTTTTGTTATTTCATTTTTTAAATAAATCCTATATACCATTAAATGCATACTTACTTAAATCAGTAAGCTAATAAACTCCGAAACCCCTATATACATAATCCTTTTAACATCTATATACTACTTAATAAATAATATATCTCATTTTTTGTTGATTTATTATAATTTTAAATATTCAATTTAATTATTTATAGTTTAATTTTTTAAAAATTAATTACAAAATAAATTTCGAGTGAGACAAACATTATTTAAATAATTGATTTTTTTAAAAAAATATAAGCTTATAAAAAGAAGGAAAAATTTAAAAATTAAATATTATTATTTAGTAATATATTTTGATTTGATTTTGAATCATTTTGCGTCATGTAAATATATTTTAATTAAAATTTATATTTTTAGTAATAGTTTATTAATTTAATTTTTGATCATTATTATAATATCTATCATTAAAATTGTTTATATTAAATTTATATGATATATAATCAGAAAGATTAATATAATTATACATAGTATTCACATTTCAAAAAACTTTAGAAATTATCTTATTTTCAAAGTTTATAACCGTTTAAAATTAGAAAAAATCTAAAATTTTTTTTATTTTTATTATTTAAGTAAAAGCTATAAACGACAATATGCCCAAAATCTTAAAATGCTAAACAACTAAACAACAAAACTTCTAAATAATCAAACCAATAAACTGGTATACCATATATAAAAAATCACAAATCTCATCTTAATTTGTATTCGTTATAATTTTAAATATTCATTTTAATTATTTATTAGTTTATTTTTTATAGAAATGTTAATTACAAAATAAATAATGAGTGATACAAATATAATTTTAATAATTTATTATTTATTCAAAAAAAATAAGCTTATAAAAAGAAGTAAAAATTTTAAAACAAAAAATTATTATTTAGTAATATATTTTACTTTGATTTTGAATCATTGAATATAGGTTTTTAAATTATATTTTAATTACTATCAATCTTATTAATAATAGTTTATTAATTTATTTTTTGATCATTATTATAATATCTATCAATAAAATTACATATATTGAATTTTAATGTTTAATAATTATTAATATTATTATAACTAAATATTATTTTTACTTTTGAAAAAAATTTAAAAATTTTTATATTTTCAATGGTTATAACCTTCAAAAATGATAAAAAATCACAAAAATAATTTTTTTATAATTTTATTATTTAAATAAATATTATAAATCACTAAATACGTAAACATTTAAATCTAAAGACTCCTAAACCCTAAAACCCCCTAAATACTTAAAGCATTAAACCTATATAATCTATAAAATAAATGATAATTATAATATCTATCAAAAGTTTATTAATTAATATCTATCTTATTATTAATAATTTATTAATTTAATTTTTGATCATTATTAATATATCTATCAATAAAATTGTTTATTTTGAATTTATATGATATATAATTATTAATATATTTATAACTAAATATTGTATTTACATTTCAAAAAATTTTAAATATTATTATATTTTCAAAGGTTATAACCTATGAAAATGAGAAAAAATTACAACAATTTTTTTGTTATTTTATTATTAAAATAATACATATAAACCACTAAGTGCCTAAAAACATAAATCACTAAACTCCTAAACGACAAAACCTCTAAATACTTAAACCATTAAACTAGTATACATTAATAATAAATCATAAATATCATTTAAATTTGTATCCAGTATAATTTTAAATTTATATTTTAATTATTTATCAGTTTATTTTTATTGAAATTTTAATTACAAATTAAATTTTTAGTGGACAGATCTAATTTAAATTAAACCAATATACCCGAAATAATAAATAATAAATCTCAATATTATTGTTTTCATTATAAATTAAATATTCATTTTAATTAGTTATTTGTATATTTTTATATAAATATTAATTACAAAATAAATTAAGAGTTAGATAAATATAATTTATATAAATTATTTTTAATCCAAAAAGTAAGATAAACTTTTTAAAAGAAAAAAAAATTTGTAATCAAATAATTATTATTTAGTAATACATTTTCCTTTGCTTTTGAATCATTTTAGGTTTTCATATTATATTTTAAGTAATATGAATCATATTCATTATAGATTTTTAATTTATTTTTATAGATTTATTAGAATATCTATCAATAAAATTGATTATATTGAATTTATATTATATATAATTATTATGATTATAATAACTAAATATTGTATTTACTTTTGAAAAAAATTTAAAAATTATCATTTTATCAATAGTTATAACATTCAAAATATGAGAAAAAATAATAAAAATAATTTTTTTTTATTTCATTTTTTAAAAAAGTCTATAGATCATTAAATGCCAGCTTACTAAAATCAGTAAGCTCATAAACTACGAAACATCTAAATACATAAACCTTTTAATATCTATATACTACTTAATAAATAATAAATCTCATTTTTATGACTATATATTATAATATTAAATATTTAATTTAATTATTTATATTGAATTTATATGATATATAATTAGTAAGATTAATATAATTATACATGGTATTCACATTTCAAAAAATTTTAAAAATTATCTTATTTTCAACGGTTATAAACCTTTGAAAATCCGAAAAAATTAAAATATTTTTTTTTATTTTTTTTATATAAATAAAACCTATAAACCACAAAATGCCAAAAAAACATAATTTTCTAAACTCCTAAATAACAAAACTCCTAAATAATAAAACCAATAAACACGTATACCATTTATAATAAATCAGAAATTTCATCTTAATTTTTATTCATTATAATTTTAAATGTTCATTTTAATTATTTATTAGATTATTTTTTATAGAAATGTTAATTACAAAATAAATAATGTGTGAGACAAATATAATTTTAATAATTTATTTTTAATCAAAAAAAATATAACTTAAAAAAGAAGTAAAAATTTAAAAACAAAAAATTATTATTAGTAATATATTTTACACTGATTTTGAATCAGTGTATATAGATTTTGAAATTATATTTTAATTTCTATCAATCATATTCATAATAGTTTATTAATTTATTTTTTGATCATTATTATAATATCTATCAATAAAATTAATAACATTGAATTTTAATGTTTTATAATTATTAATATTATTATAACTAAATATTATTTTTACTTTTGAAAAAAAATTTAAAATTATTATATTTTCAAAGGTTATAACGTTCAAAAATGATAAAAAATCTCAAAAATAATTTTTTATATTTTTATTATTTAAATAAAAATTATAAATCACTAAATACTTAAACTTTTAAATCTATAGACTCCTAAACCCCAAAACCCCCTAATACTTAAAGCATTAAACCTATATAACCTATATAATAATGATAATTATAATATCTATCAATTAGTTTATTAATTAATCTCTATCTTATTATTAATAGTTTATTAATTCAATTTTTGATCATTATTAATATATCTAATCAATAAAATTTTTTAAATTGAATTTAAATGATATATAATTATTAATATTAATATAACTAAAGATTTTATTCACATTTCAAAAAATATTAAATATTATTATATTTTCAAAGGTTATAACCTATGAAAAATGATAAAAAATTGCAAATTTTTTTTTGATATTTTATTATTTAAATAATACCTATAAATCACTTAATGCCAAAAACATAAAACACTAAACTCCTAAACAAAAAAAACATCTAAATACTTAAACCATTAAACTAGTATACATTAATCATAAATCATAAATATCATTTAAATTTGTATTCTATATAATTTTTAATTTTTATATTATTTATTTTTCAGTTTATTTTTATAGAAATATTAATTACAAATTAAATTATAAGTGAGACAGATCTAATTTAAATTAAACCAATATACCCTAAATAATAAATAATTAATAATAAATCTCAATGTTATTGTTTTCATTATAATTTAAAATATTCTTTTTAATTAGTTATTTGTTTATTTTTATATAAATATTAATTACAAAATAAATTATGAGTTAGATAGATATAACTTATATAAATTATTTTTAATCAAAAAAGAATAGATATACTTTTTGAAAGAAAAAAAATTTCAAAACAAATAATTATTATTTGGTAATACATTTTCATTTGCTATTGAATCATTTTAGGTTTTCATATTATATTTTAAGTAATATGAATCTTATTCATTATAGATTTTTAATTTATTTTTTGAGAATTATTAGAATATCTATCAATAAAATTGATTATATTGAATTTATATTATATATAATTATTATGATTATAATAAATAAATATTGTATTCACTTTTGAAAAAAATTTAAAAATTATTATATTTTCAATGGTTATAACCTTCAAAATATGATAAAAAATAATAAAAATAAATTTTTTGTTATTTCATTCTTTAAATAAAGACTATAGACCTTTAAATGCATGCTTACTTAAATCAGTAAGCTCATAAACCCTGAAACCCATAAATACATAAACCCTTTAACATCTATATACTACTTAATGAATAATAAATATCATTTTTATGTCTATTTATAATAATTTTAAATATTCAATTTAATTATTTTTAGTTTAATTTTTTACAAAAATTAATTACAAAATAAATTTTGAGACAAACATTATTTAAATAATTGATTTTTGTAAAAAAAATATAAGCTTATAAAAAGAAGGAAAATTTTAAAAATTAAATATTATTATTTAGTAATATATTTTTATTTCATTTTGAATCATTTTGCATCATGTAAATATATTTTGATTAAAATTTATAATTTTATAAATAGCTTATTAATTTAATTTTTGATCATTATTATAATTTCTATCATTAAAATTGTTTATATTGAATTTATATGATATATAATCAGTAAGATTAATATAATTTACATGCTATTCACATTTCAAAAAAATTAAAAATTATCTTATTTTCAAAGGTTATAACCTTTGAAAATTATAAAAAATGTAAAAAAATTTTTTTTATTTTTATTATGTAAATAAAACCTATAAACCACAATATGCCTAAAAACATAAATTGCTAAACTCCTAAACAATAAAACTCATAAATAATCAAACCAATAAACTGGTATACCATATATAATAAATCACATAGCTCATTTAAATTTTTATTCATTATAATTTTAAATATTCATTTTAATTATTTATTAGATTATTTTTTATATAAATGTTTATTACAAAATAAATAAAGAAACAAATATAATTTTAATAATTTTTTTTTATTCATAAAAAAATATAAGCTTATAAAAAGAAGTAAAAATTAAATAACAAAAAATTATTATATAGTAATATATTTTAATTTGATTTTGAATCATTGTAAATAGGTTTTTTAATTATATTTTAATTACTATCAATCTTATTAATAATAGTTTATTAATTTATTTTTTGATCATAATTATAATATCTATCAATAAAATTACTTATATTGAATTTTAATGTTTTATAATTATTAAGATTATTATAACTAAATATTATTTTTACTTTGAAAAAAAATTTAAAAATTATTATATTTTCAAAGGTTATAACCTTTAAAAATGATAAAAAATCACAAAAATAATTTTTTATATTTTATTATTTAAATAAAAATTATAAATCACTAAATACCTAAACATTTAAATCTATAGACTCCTAGACACCAAAAGCCCCAAAATACTTAAAGCATTAAAACTATATAACCTATATAATAACGGATAATTATAATATCTATCAAAAGTTTATTAATTAATCTTTATCTTATTATTAATAGTTTATTAATTTAATTTTTGATCATTATTAATATATCTATAAATAAAATTATTTATATTGAATTTATATGATATATAATTATTAATATTAATATAACTAAAGATTGTATTCACAATTCAAAAATTTTAAGTTTTATTATATTATCAAAGGTTATAACCTATGAAAATGAGAAAATATTACCACATTTTTTTTGTTATTTTATTTTATAAATAATATATATAAACCAAAAAGTGCCTAAAAACTTAAATCACTAAACACCTAATCGACAAAACCTCTAAATACTTAAACCATTAAACTAGTATACTGTAAAAATAAATCATAAATATCATTTAAATTTGTATTCAGTATAATTTTTAATTTTTATTTTAATTATTTATCAGTTTATTTTTATAGAAATATTAATTACAAATTAAATTATCAGTGAGACAGATCTAATTTAAATTAATCCAGTATACCCTAAATAATAAATAATAAATCTCAATGTTATTGTTTTCATTATAATTTAAAATATTCATTTTAATTAGTTATTTGTTCATTTTTATATAAATATTAATTACAAAATAAATTATGAGTTAGATAGATATAATTTATATAAATTATTTTTCATCAAAAAAGAATAGATATACTTTTTAAAAGAAAAAAATATTCAAAACAAATAATTATTATTTAGTAATACATTTTCCTTTGCTTTTGAATCATTTTAGGTTTTGATATTATATTTTAAGTAATATGAATCTTATTCATTATATATTTTTAATTTATTTTTTGATTTTTATTAGAATATCTATAAATAAAATTGATTATATTGAATTTATATTATATATAATTATTATGATTATAATAAATAAATATTGTATTCACTTTTCAAAAAAATTTAAAAATTATTATATTTTCAATGGTTATAACCTTCAAAATATGACAAAAAATAATAAAAAATAATTTTTTGTTATTTCATTTTTTAAATAAAGTCTATAGACCTTTAAATGCCTGCTAACTTAAATCAGTAAGCTCATAAACATCGAAACCCCTAAATACATAAACCCTTTAACATCTATATACTACTTAATGAATAATAAATCTAATTTTTATGTCTATTTATTAGAATTTTAAATATTCAATTTAATTATTTATAGTTTAATTTTTAACAAAAATTAATTACAAAATAAATTTCGAGCAAGACAAACATTATTTAAATAATTGATTTTTAATAAAAAAAAATATAAGCTTATAAAAAGAAGAAAAAATTTAAAATTTAAATATTATTATTTAGTAATATATTTTGATTTTATTTTAATTATTTTGCGTCACGTAAATATATTTTAATTAAAATTTTTATATTTTATAATAGTTTATTAAAAAAATTTTCATCATTATTATAATATCTATCATTAAAATTATTTATATTGAATTTATATGATATAAAATCTGTAAGATTAATATAATTATACATGGTATTCACATTTCAAAAAATTTTAAAAATTTTCTTATTTTCAAAGGTTATAACCTTTGAAAATCCGAAAAAATCTAAAAAAAAAAATTTTTATATTTTATTTAAATAAAACCAATAAACCACAAAATGCCTAAAAAAATAAATTGCTAAACTTCTAAATAACAAACTCCTAAATAATCAAACCAATAAATTGGTATACCATTTATAATAAAACACAAATTTCTTTTAATTTGTTTACAATATAATTTTAAATATTCATTTTAATTATTTATTAGTTTATTTTTTATAGAAATATAATTACAAAATAAATAATGAGTGAGATAAATATACTTTTAATAATTTATTTTTAATCAAAAAATATATAAGCTTATAAAAAGAAGTAAAAATTTATAAATAAAAAATTATTATTTAGTAATATATTTTACTTTGATTTTGAATCATTGGATATAGGTTTTGAAATTATATTTTAATTGCTATCATCTATTATAATAGTTTATTAATTTATTTTTTGATCATTATTATAATATCTATAAATAAAATTACTTATATTGAATTTTAATGTTTATAATTATTAAGATTATTATAACTAAATATTATATTTACTTTTGAAATAAATTTTAAAATTAGTATATTTTCAAAGGGTATAAACTTCAAAAATGATAAAAAATCACAAAAATATTTTTTTATAATTTTATTATTTAAATAAAACTATAAACACACTAAATACCTAAACATTTAAATCTATAGACTCTAAACACCAAACCCCTAAATACTGAAAGCATTAAACCTATATAACCTATATAATAAAGATAACTATTATATCTATCAATAGTTTATTAATTAATCTATATCTTATTATTAATATTTTATTAATTTAATTTTTGATCATTATTAATATATCTATAAATAAAATTGTTTATATTGAATTTATATGATATATAATTATTAATATTAATATAACTAATGATTGTATTCACATTTCAAAAATTTTATATATTATTATATTTTCAAAGGTTATAACCTATAAACCATTTTTTTGTTATTTTATTATTTAAATAATACCTATAAACCTCTAAGTGCTTAAAAACATAAATCACTAAACACCTAAATAACAAAACCTTTAAATACTTAAACCATTAAACTAGTATACATTAATAATAAATCATAAATATCATTTAAATTTGTATTCAGTATAATTTTATATTTTTATTTTAATTATTTATCAGTTTATTTTTATACAAATATTAATTAAAAATTAAATTATCAGTGATACATATCTAATTTAAATTAAACCAGTATACCCTAAATAATCAATAATAAATCTCAATATTATTGTTTTCATTATAATTTAAAATATTCATTTTAATTAGTTATTTGTTAATTTTTATATAAATATTAATTACAAAATAAATTATGAGTTAGATAGATATAATTTATATAAGTTAATTTTAATCAATAAAATATAGATAAACTTGTTAAAATAAAAAAAATTCAAAACAAATAATTATTATTTAGTAATACATTTTCCTTGCATTTGAATCATTTTAGGTTTTCATATTATATTTTAAGTAATATGAATCTTATTAATTATAGATTTTTAATTTATTTTTTGAGAATTATTATAATATCTATCAATAAAATTGTTTATATTGAATTTATATTATATATAATTATTATGATAATTATAAATAAATATTGTATTCACTCTTGAAAAAAATTTAAAAATTATCATATTTCCAAGGGTTATAACCTTGAAAATTTGATATAAAATAATAAAAATAATTTTTTTTTATTTCATTTTTTAAATAAAGCCTATAAACCATTAAATGCCTGCTTACTTAAATCAGTAATCTCATAAACTACGAAACACCTAAATACATAAATCATTTATCATCTATATACTATTAATGAAAAATAAATCTCATTTTTATGTCTATTTATTATAATTTTAAATATTTATTTTAATTATTCATAATTTAATTATTTACAAAAATAATTACAAAATAAATTTCGAGTGAGACAAATATTATTTAAATAATTGATTTTTAATAAAAAAAATATGAGCTTATAAAAAAATGAAAAATTTAAAAATTAAATATTATTATTTAGTAATATATTTTGATTTGATTTTGAATCATTTTGCGTCTTTTAAATATATTTTAATTAATATTTATATTTTTATTATTAGTTTATTAATTTAATTTTTGATCATTATTATAATATTTATTATTAAAATTGTTTATATTGAATTTATATGATATATAATCAGTAAGATTAATATAATTATACACGGTATTCACATTTCAAAAAATTTTAAAAATTATCTTATTTTCAAAGGTTATAACCTTTGAAAATCAAAAAAAATCTAAAAAAATATTTTTATTTTTATTATTTAAATAAAACATATAAACCACAAAATGCCTAAAAACATAAATTGCTAAACTCCTAAACAACAAAACTCCTAAATAATCAAACCAATAAATGGTTATTCCATATATAATAAATCACAAATCTCATTTTAATTTGTATTCATTATAATTTTAAATATTCATTTTAATTATTTATTAGTTTATTTTTATATAAATGTTAATTACAAAGTAAATAATGAGTGAACAAATATAATTTAATAATTTATTTTTTATTCAAAAAAAAATATAAGCTTATAAAAAGAAGTAAAAATTAAATAACAAAAATTATTATTTAGTAATATATTTTACTTTGATTTTGAATCATTGTATATAGGTTTTTAAATTATATTTTAATTACTATCAATCTTATTAATAATAGTTTATTAATTTATATTTTGATCATTATTATAATATCTATCAATAAAATTACTTATATTGAATTTTAATGTTTTATAATTATTAATATTATTATAACTAAATATTATTTTTACCTTTGAAAAAAAATTTAAAAATTATTATATTTTCAAAGGTTATAACCTTCAAAATGATAAAAAATCACAAAAATAATTTTTTATATTTTTATTATTTAAATAAAAATTATAAATCACTAAATACCAAAACATTTAAATCTATAGACTTCTAAACCCCAAAATCTCCGAAATACTTAAAGCATTAAACCTATATAATAAATGTTATTATAATATCTATCAATAGTTAATTAATTAATCTCTATCTTATTATTAATAGTTTATTAATTGAAATTTTGATCATTATTAATAAATCTATCAATAAAATTGTTTATATTGAATTTATTAGATATATAATTATTAATATTAATATAACTAAAGATTGTATTTACATTTCAAAAATTTTAAATATTATTATATTTTCAAAGATTATAACCTATGAAAATGAGAAAAAATTACAAATTTTTTTTTGTTATTTTATTATTTAAATAATACCTATAAACACTAAGTGCCTAAAAACACATATCACTAAACTCCTAAACGACAAAACCTCTAAATACTTAAATAATTAAACTAGTATACATTAATAATAAATCATAAATATCATTTAAATTTGTATTCTGTATAATTTTAATTTTTATTTTAATTATTTATCAGTTTATTTTTATAGAAATATTAATTACAAATTAAATTATCAGTGAGACAGATCTAATTTAAATTAACTAGTATACCCTAAATAATAAATAATAATTCTCAATATTTTGTTTCATTATAATTTAAAATATTCATTTTAATTAGTTATTTGTTTATTTTTATATAAATATTAATTACAAAATAAATTATGAGTTATTTAGATATAATTTATATAAATTATTTTTCATCAATAAAATATAGATAAACTATTTTTAAAAAAAAATTTAAAACAAATAATTATTATATAGTAATACATTTTACTTTGCTTTTGAATCATTTTAGGTTTTCATATTATATTTTAAGTAATATGAATCTTATTCATTATAGATTTTTAATTTATTTTTTGAGAATTATTAGAATATCTCTCAATAAAATTTTTTATATCGAATTTATATTATATATAATTATTATGATTATTATAAATAAATATTGTAATTCACTCTTGAAAAAAATTTAAAATTATTATATTTTGAAAGGTTATAACCTTGAAAATATGATAAAAAATAATAAAAATAAATTTTTGTTATTTCATTTTTTAAATAAAGCCTATAGACCATTAAATGCCTACTTACTTAAATCAGTAAGCTCATAAACTACGAAACCCCTAAATACATAAACCTTTTAATATCTATATACTACTTAATGAATAATAAATCTCAATTTTAAGACTATTTATTATAATTTTAAATATTTAATTTAATTATTTATATTTTAATTTTTTACAAAAATTAATTACAAAATAAATTTTTAGCGAGACAAACATTATTTAAATAATTGATTTTTAATAAAAAAATATAAGCTTATAAAAAGAAGGAAATTTTAAAAAATTAAAAATTATTAATTAGTAATATATTTTGATTTGATTTTGAATCATTTTGCGTCATGTAAATATAGTTTAATTAATATTTATATTTTTATTAATAGTTATAAATTTAATTTTTGATCATTATTATAATATCTATCATTAAAATTGTTTATATTTAATTTATTTGATATATAATCAGATATATTAATATAATTATACATGATATTCACATTTCAAAAAATTTTAAAAATTATAATTTTTTAAAAGTTTATAACCTTTGAAAATAAAAAAAAATCTAAAAAAAAATTTTCTTATTTTTATTATTTAAGTAAAATCTATAAACCACAATATGCCTAAAAACATAAATTGCTAAACTCCTAAACAACAAAACTCCTAAATAATCAAACCAATAAACCGGTATTCCATATATAATAAATCACAAATTTTATTTTAATTTGTATTCATTATAATTTTAAATATTCATTTTATTTATTTATTAGTATATTTTTGATAGAAAAGTTAATTAAAAAGTAAATAACGAGTAAGACAAATATAATTTTAATAATTTATTATTTATTCAAAAAATATATATATAAGCTTATAAAAAGAAGTAAAAATTTAAAAACAAAAAATTATTATTTAGTAATATATTTTACTTTGATTTTGAATCATTGTATATATGTTTTTAATTTATATTTTAATAACTATCAATCTTATTAATAATACTTTATTAATTTATTTTTTGATCATTATTATAATATCTATCAATAAAATTACTTATATTTAATTTTAATGTTTTATAATAATTAATATTATTATAACTTAATATTATTTTTTCTTTTGAAAAAAAATTTAAAAATTATTATATTTTCAAAGGTTATAACCTTCAAAAATGATAAAAAATCAAAAAAATAATTTTTTTATAATTTTATTATTTAAATAAATATTAAAAATCACTAAATACCTAAACATTTAAATCTATAGACTTATAAACCCCAAAATCCCCAAAATACTTAAAGCATTAAACCTATATAACCTATATAATAAAGATAATTATAATATCTTTCAATAGTTTATTAATTAATATGTATCTTATTATTAATAGTTTATTACTTTAATTTTTTATCATTATTAATATATCTATCAATAAAATTATTTATATTGAATTTATATGATATATAATTATTAATATTAATATAACTACTGATTGTATTTACATTTCAAAAATTTTAAATATTATTATATTTTCAAAGGTAATAACCTATGAAAATGAGAAAAAATTACAAATTTTTTTTTGTTATTTTATTATTTAAATAATATCTATAAACCACTAAGAGCCTAAAAACATAAATCACTATACTCATAAACGACAAAACCTCTAAATACTTAAATAATTAAACTAGTATACATTAATAATAAATCATAAATATCATTTAAATTTGTATTCTGTATAATTTTTAATTTTTATTTTAATTATTTATCAGTTTATTTTTATAGAAATATTAATTACAAATTAAATTATCAGTGAGACAGATCTAATTTAAATTAAACTAGTATACCCTAAATAATAAATAATAATTCTCAATATTTTTGTTTTCATTATAATTTAAAATATTAATTTTAATTAGTTATTTGTTTATTTTTATATAAATATTAATTACAAAATAAATTATGAGTTAGATAGATATAATTTATATAAATTATTTTTGACAATTAAAAATATAGATAAACTATTTATAAAAAAATTTAAAACAAATAATTATTATTTAGTAATTCATTTTGCTTTGCTTTTGAATCATTTTAGGTTTTCATATTGTATTTTAAGTAATATGAATCTTATTCATTAAAAGATTTTTAATTTATTTTTTGAGAATTATTAGAATATATCTGAAAAAAAATTTTTATATCGAATTTATATTATATATAATTATTATGATTATTATAAATAAATATTGTAATCACTCTTGAAAAAAATTTAGAAATTATTATATTTTGAAAGGTTATAACCTTGAAAATATGAGAAAAAATAATAAAAATAAATTTTTGTTATTTCATTTTTTAAATAAGCCAATAGACCATTAAATGCCTACTTACTTAAATCAGTAAGCTCATAAACTACGAAACCCCTAAATACATAAACCTTTTAATAGCTATATGATACTTAATGAATAATAAATCTCATTTTTAAAACTATTTATTATAATTTTAAATATTTAATTTAATTATTTATATTTTAATTTTTTACAAAAATTAATTACAAAATAAATTTCGAGCGAGACAAACATTATTTAAATAATTGATTTTTAATAAAAAAATATAAGCTTATAAAAATAAGGAAAATTTTAAAAATTAAAAAATATTAATTAGTAATATATTTTGATTTGATTTTGAATCATTTTGCGTCATGTAAATATCGTTTAATTAATATTTATATTTTTATTAATAGTTATTAAATTAATTTTTGATCATTATTATAATATCTATCATTAAAATTGTTTATATTGAATTTATTTGATATATAATCAGATATATTATTATAATTATACATGGTATTCACATTTCAAAATTATAAAAATTATAATATTTTAAAAGGTTATAACCTTTGAAAATCAAAAAAAATCTAAAAAAAAATATTCCTATTTTTATTATTTAAGTAAAATCTATAAACCACAATATGCCTAAAAACATAAATTGCTAAAATCCTAAATAACAAAACTCCTAAATAATCAATCAATAAACCGGTATTCCATATATAATAAATCACAAATCTCATTTTAATTTGAATTCATTATAATTTTAAATATTCATTTTAATTATTTATTAGTATATTTTTGATAGAAAAGTTAATTACAAAGTAAATAATGAGTGAGACAAATATAATTTTAATAATTTATTTTTATTTACGTAATAAAAATAAAAAAAAAATTAGATCTTTTTCGGATTTTCAAAGGTTATGACCTTAGAAAAAAGATAATTTTTAAAATTTTTTGAAATGTGAATACAATGTATAATTATTTTAATCTGACTGATTATAAATCATATAAATTCAATATAAACAATTTTAATGATAGAAATTATAATAATGATCAAATATTAAATAAATAAACTATTTATAAAATTATAAATCTTAATCAAAATATATTTACATGATGAAAAATGATTCAAAATCAAATCAAAATATATTACTTAATAATAATTTTTAATTTATAAAATTTTCCTTTTTTTATAAGCTTATATTTAAAAAAAATCAATTATTTAAATAATGTTTGTCTCGCTCAAAATTTATTTTGTAATTAATTTTTGTAAAAAATTAAACTATAAATAATTAAATTGAATATTTAAAATTATTATAAATAGACATAAAAATGAGATTTATTATTCATTAAGTAGTATATAGATGTTAAAGGGTTTATGTATTTAGGGGTTTCAGGGTTTATGAGCTTACTGATTTAAGTAAGCAGGCATTTAAAGGTCTATAGTCTTTATTTAAAAAATGAAATAACAAAAAATTTATTTTTATTATTTTTTATCATATTTTTAAGGTTATAACATTTGAAAATATAATAATTTCAAAATTTTTTTAAAGAGTGAATACAATATTTATTTATACTAATCATAATAATTATATATAATACCGATTCAAAATAATCAATTTTATTGATAGATATTCTATTAAAAATCAAAAAATAAATTAAAAATCTATAATGAATAAGATTAATTTTACTTAAAATATAATATCAAAACCTAAAATGTTTCAAAAGCAAAGGAAAATGTATTACTAAATAATAATTATTTGATTTATATATTTTTTTCTTTTAAAAAGTATATCTATTCTTTTTTGAATAAAAATAATTTATATATATTATATCTATCTAACTCATAATTTATTTTGTAATTAATATTTATATAAAAATAAACAAATAACTAATTAAAATGAATATTTTAAATTATAATGAAAACAATAATATTGAGATTTATTATTTATTATTTAGGGTATACTGGTTTAATTTAAATTAGATTTGTCTCACTGAAAATTTAATTTGTAATTAATATTTCTATAAAAATAAATTGATAAATAATTAAAATAAAAATTAAAAATTATATTGAATACAAATTTAAATGTTATTTATGATTTATTTATAATGTATACTAGTTTAATGGTTTAAGTATTTAGAGGTTTTTTTCATTTAGGAGTTTATTGTTTTGTGTTTTTAGGCATTTAGTGGTTTATAGGTATTATTTATATAATAAAATAACAAAAAATAATTTTGTAATTTTTTCTCATTTTCATAGGTTATAAACTTTGAAAATATAATAATATTTAAAATTTTTGAAATGTGAATACAATCTTTAGTTATATTAATATTAATAATTATATATCTTATAAATTCAATTTAAATAATTCTATTGATAGATATATTAATAATTATCAAAATTTAAATAAATAAACATATAATAATAAGATAGAGATTAATTAATAAACTATTGATCAATATAATAATTATCCTTTATTATATAGGTTATATTATTTTAATGCTTTAAATATTTATGGGCTTTTGGGGTTTAGGAGTCTATAGATTTAAATGTTTAGATATTTAGTGATTTATAATTTTTATTTAAATAATAAAATTACAAAAAAATTATTTTTGTGATTTTTTATCATTTTCGAAGGTTATAACCTTAGAAAATATAAAAATTTT
>JAREIK010014206.1:0-29336 GCA_029783825.1 Sapria himalayana
TGATTAAAAAATAATTATTAAAATTATAGTTGTATCGCTCATAATTATTTTGAGATTAATATTTCTATAAAAAATAAACTAATAATAATTAAAATGAATATTTTAAATTATATGAATACAATTAAATGAGATTTATGATTTATTATATGTGGTATAACTATTTTAATGTTTGATTATTTAGGAGTTTTGTCGTTTTGGGAGTTTATCAATTTATGTTTTTAGTATTTAGTGGTTTATGATTTATTTATATAATAAAAATAAAAAAAAAATTAGTTAATGATATTATATTTACATAACACAAAATGATTCAAAATCAAATCAATATATATTACTAAATAATAATATTTAATTTTTAAATTTGTCCTTCTTTTTATCAGCTTATATTTTTTTTGATTAAAAATAAATTATTTAAATAATATGTCTCACTCTAAATTTATTTTGTAATTAATTTTTTCTAAATAATTAAACTATAAATAATTAAAATGAATATTGAAAATTATAATAACTAGAAATAAAAATGAGATTTATTATTTATTAAGTAGTATATAGCTATTAAAAGGTTTATGTATTCAGGGGTTTCGGGGTCTTTGAGCTTACTAAATTAATTAAGTAAGCATTTAATGATCTATAGGTTTTATTTTAAAAATGAAATAACAAAAAATATATTTTTATTATTTGTTCTGATTTTTTAAGGTTCTAACCTTTGAAAATATAATACTTTTTATATTTCTTTTCAAAAGTAAATACAATATATATTTATAAAAAACATAATAATTATATATCATACAAATTTAATATAACCAATTTTATTGATAGGTATTTTTATAATTATCAAAAAATAAATTATAAATCTATTATGAATAAAATTGATATTACTTAAAATATAATATCAAACCCTAAAATGATTCAAAATCAAAGCAAAATATATTACTAAATAATAATTATTTGTTTTTAAATTTTTATTCTTTTTATAAGTTTATAAATTTTTTGATGAAAAATAATTTTTATAAATTATATTTTAACTCAATTTATTTTATAATTAATACATATATAAAAATAAAAAACTAAACAATCAAATGATTTTTTTAAATTATGATGAAAATAAATAAAAATGAGATTTATTAATTATTATTTAGTGTATACCGGTTTAAAGGATTATCTATATAGGGGTATCGAGATTTTGTAGTTTAGTTATTTAATTGTTTTGGCATTTAGTGGTGTATAGGTTTTATTTAAATAATGAAATAACAAAAAAATATATTTTTTTTATTTTTTAACAGCTTCAAAGGTTATAATCTATGAAAATATAAAAATTTTAAAACTTTTTTAAAAGTGAATTCAATATTTAGTTATAATAATCATTATATTTATATATCATATAAATTCAATATAAACATTTGTATTGATAGATATTCTAATAATGATGAAAAAATAACTTAATAATCTTTTATTAATAGGATAGATATCAATTAAAAAATAATTACAAAACATATAATGATTCAGAAGCAAAGCAAAATATATTACTATACAATAATTTTTTGTTTTGAAATTTTTTTTTCTTTTAAAACGTTTATCTATAATTTATTGATGAAAAATAATTTATATAAATTATATTTGTGTAACTCAAATTATTTTTTAATTAATATTTATATAAAAATAAACAAATAAATAATTAAAATGAATATTTAAAATTATAATTTAAAAAATGAGATTTATTATTGATTATTTAGGGTATCCTGGTCTAATTTAAATTAGATATGTCTTACTACTAATTTCTTTTGTATTTAATCTTTCTATAAAAATAAACTGAAAATTAATTAGTATAAAAATATAAAATTATACTAAATAAAAATAAAAATGATATTTATGATTTATAATTAATATATACTAGTTTAATGGTTTAAGTATTTAGAAGTTTTGTCTTTTAGGAGTTTAGTGATTTAGGTTTTTAGGCATTTAGTAGTTTATAGGTTTTATTTAATCAATAAAATAACAAAAAAAAATTATAATTTTTTCTCATTTTCATATGTTATAACCTTTGAAAATATAATAATATTTAAAATTTTTTGAAATGTGAATACAATATTTAGTTATAATAATATTAGTTTTTATATATGATATAAATTCAATATAAATAATTTTATTGATAGATATTATAATAATGATCAAAAATTAAATTAATAAACAACTTATAATTAGATAGATATTAATTAAAAAAATATTTAAAAAACCCATTTTGTTTCAAAATTAAATTAAAATATATTACTGGATAATAATTTTTAATTTTTAAATTTTTACTTCTTTTATAAGCGTATAAATTTTTTTGATTAAAAATAAATTATTTAAATTATATTTGTCGCATTCATACTTTATTTTGTAATAAATATTTCTATAAAAATAAACCAATAAATAATAAAATGAATATTTAAAATTATAATAAAAAGAAATAAAAATTAGATTTATTAATTATTAAGTAGTTTATTGCAGTTTAATGGGTTATGTATTTAGGCATTATGAGGTTTAGGAGTTTACTTATTTAACTGTGTATGCATTTAGTAGTTTATAGGTTTTATTAAAAAAATAAAATAATAAAAAAATTATTTTTATTATTTTTTCTTATTTTTAAAGGTTATAACCTTTGAAAATATAATAATTTTTAAATTTTTTTTAAATGTGAATACAATATTTAGTCATAATAATCATTATATTTAAATATCATATAAATTCAATATAAATAATTTTATTGATAAATATTCTAATAATGATAAAAAAATAAATTAATAATTTATTATTAATAAGATAGATATCAATTAAAATATAATTACACAACCTAAAATGATTCAGAAGAAAAGAAAAATATATTACAATATAATAATTTTTTGTTTTAAATTTTTTTTTTAAAAAAATTTTATCTATAGTTTTTGATTAGACAAATATATAAATTATATTTGTCTAACTCAATTTATTTTGTAATTAATATTTATATATAAATAAACAAATAAATAATTAAAATAAATATTTAAAATTATAATGAAAAAAAAGAGATTTATTATTTATTATTTAGGGATACCAGTTTAATTTAAATTAGATCTATCTCTCTAATAATTTATTTTGTAATTAATATTTCTATAAAAATAATTGATAAATTATTAAAATAAAAATTTAAAATTATATTTAAAAAAAATTAAATTGAGATTTATGATTTATTATTAATGTATACCAGTTTAATTATTTAGGTATTTAGAGGTTTTGTCATTATGAGTTTAGTGATTTATGTATTTAGGCTTTTAGTGGTTTATAGGTTTTATTTAGAAAAAATAAAAAAACAAAAAAAATTTCTATAATTTTTTTTCATTTGCATAGGTAATAACATTTGAAAATATAATAATATTTACAATTTTTTGAAATGTGAATACAATATTTAGTTTTAATAATATTAATAATTATATATCATATAAATTCAAAAAAAACAATTTTATTGATAGATAATATAATAATGATAAAAAATTAAATTAATAAACTATTAATAAAAAGATTAAAATTTATTAAAAAATATTTACAAAACCGAAATTGATTCAAAATTAAAGTAAAATATATTACTGGATAATAATTTTAAATTTTTAAATTTTTACTTCTTTTATATGCATATATATATTAACCATTAAAAATAAATTATTTAAATTATATTTGTCGCACTCAGAATTTATTTTGTAATAAATATTTCTATAAAAATAAACTAATAAATAATTAAAATGAATATTTAAAATTATAATAAATAAAAATAAAAATTAGATTTATTATTTATTATGTATTATATATCGGTTTAATGGTTAATGTATTTAGGCATTACGGGTTTTAGGAGTTTACTTATTTAACTGTGTATGTATTTAGTAGTTTATAGGTTTTATTTAAAAAATAAAAAAACAAAAATTTATTTTTAATATTTTTTAATATTTTCAAAGGTTATAACCGTGAAAATATAAAATTATTTATATTTTTTTCAAAAGTGAATTCAATATTTAGTTATAATAATCAATATATTTATATATCATATAAATTCAATATAAACTATTTTATTGATAAATATTCTAATAATTATAATAAAATAAATAAATAATCTATTATTAATAAGATAGATATCAATTATAATATAATTACAAAACCTAAAATGATTTAGAAGCAAAGTAAAATACATTACTATATAATAATTTTTTGTTTTGAAATTTTTTTTTCTTTTAAAAACTTTATCTGTATTATTTTGATCAAAAATAATTTATATAAATTATATTTGTGTAACTCAGAATTTATTTTGAATTTTAAAATTTATATAAAAATAAAGAAATAAATAATTAAATTTGAATACTTAAAATTAAAATGAAAAAATGAGATTTATTCTGTATTATTTAGGATATACCACTTTAATTTAAATTAGATGTGTCTCACTAATAATTTATTTTGTAATTAATATTTCTATAAAAATAAACTGATAAAGAATTAAAATAAAAATTAAAAATATACTGAATAATTAAATAAATTTATTTTGTTCCTATCTCAACTCTAGAATGAGTGCTAAAGATCTAACTAACATAATAGAAGCTTATACTTTATCTCTATTATGTCTCATCATATTTGATGTTGAATCACTAGGCTATCAAAGGTAATTTAACTCATGTACGCTTACAGACTAAACCAAAGTTGTACCCCTGTGTATTAAAATAACAAGTTGTTGAGGATGCTATTTATATTGATTATTGTAATTTATTCTAAAATATCTCTCATGCACACACTCAAAGCAATTTTTTTAAAACATAGTTCACCTCTAAAAAAATAACAACCTTGTAGCCTATTAGAACAAACTAGCCCCAGGGAGGTTTGAGCAGGGCAAGAAGTATGGGCTCTCTTTCAATCAAGAATCAAAAAATTTATTTTATTGGCATGTCTAAGCCTTTTTTTTATATCCTCATGGATTTGAAAAGTATCATTTCTTATTTTTATATTAAATGAGTTATGTATACAAGCTTGCAATAGCCAAAAAGGTGTAAATGAATCATATTCAAAGGTATAAAAGGTTTTAATCATTACTCAAAATATTAGTTTTGCATATTGACACTAGAGGTCACAAATCAAAGGCAAAAGCCATAGTGATATTTCCAATCCCAAGAATTTTAGCAATAGAAGTTATAAAGAGTAATACTCGAGCTTTAACTATTTCTTGGTTCATGACTTTTGCTCTTGATGAATGTCCAAAGTTACAATCATTCCTAGTGCAATGACTTTGCAATATAAAGATGAAATGCACAAGCTATAGTGATATCCAATAATGTGACCCAGTATTATAGTGATTAAATATGTATTTATGATCATTCTTAGTGCCATAACAATATGTTCAACAGAGAGACACAAGTTAAAGCATATTCTCATCGGTATGATTTTGTGTTCTAGAGACAAAATATACAATAATGATCATTGCTAATGCTAGAATAATCTAAAGTAGGAAAGAGACTGAATCCATAACTCACCCCTTGAGTCATGACTTTTTGTTACATATACAAAAAGTTAAATCTGTGACATTCCTAAAAGTTGTGAATTTCAATTTAAATGTAACACTTAGTCATTTGATTATAAAAGTGCAAAACATGAGATTTAGGATTTAGGGTGTATGGATTAGGGATATAGTTTATGGTTTATAGTTTAAAATTTAAAGTTTAGGGTTTATGGTTTTTTTTTGTTTTTTTTTCGGAAAATACACACTTTATTTATCATTTAGGCACACAACTTACAAGAGACTAAAAAGCTGACAAATTTAGACCATCCCACCAAATCATGTGCACCTTATTGATTCTATGCATAGAATACATAAAAAAACATAATGCCTAATAATTCCAAGCATACGAATACAACTAAAATCACCTGGCATTCCCGGACTTCAGAGTTTGCATTTAGTCATTATGCACACTACATCCTTTCCATTCGGATTTGTCCAAGCCTTTTGGAGGAACCTGAATGCTGCATCATATTAAAACTATGCAAATATAAGATTGTGCATGTGCGTGACATGCAGCATCAAACGTTTGCCTATGTCATTGCTATGCATTGGAATACATGTAAAATTGAATACCCATAAATCCACAAGTCCATATCTAAGGCACTTTGTCAATTCATTCTCACCTCTGAATTCCACATTCTTTTCTCTCCAATGAACCTCAAAAGAGTATCTCTTGGGTTAGAATGCTTCCACCTCGAGCTCCAAGAAGTTGTTGTATGTTGCACCGACAAAATATCAAAAAATATGCATGCATCGGTGTGCATGTGTGATGAGGTCCATCTCATAGTCTAATTATCTACGCATACAACCAAACTAGAATACAAGTAAAATTACAAAATGCTATAAAGATCGGTCTTATGCTAAAGAGAGTGTAGCATCGCCTAATATGTATTTACAAAATGCATTAGTGGACCCCACTTAGAGATAGTCATGTGTCCAGTTGCCCTCAATGCATGCTACATAGAGAACAGACAATATTGTGTGTGTGAGTATGTTATGATCCGTCTCTACAAGTACATGGTGTATACAACATCCAAAATACAAATAAGACTACAAACATGAACTTCAAGTTTGAATCTTTCCTTCCCGTGTGGTTGGTATGGACTCCATTGCTTACTCGCCCTACTTGGTGATGCTTCAGATTTTGCCGGCTCTCCAATTAATCATGGATTACCCGCTACTCCTATTGAGCGATAGTTGGGTGGCCCTCTATGCTGCCTGATTGGGCTAGTCGGACCCACTCCTGGCTACTCTTGTGTTTACTCCCAACCACTTTGCTTGGTCTCGTCAGTTGTCTGGATGTTATCATCCCGACTTGCTAGTGGGGCCCTAAACAAGCTGGTGGCCCATACTTCAGGCTACTTCCAGGACTTCTGGCCCCTCTAAATGCTACACTAAAATAAATAATAATATGTGCACGTGTGTACTGTGGTCCGTCGCTATGTGTGTGTGGTGCAGTAGTATCAGGGTTTAGGAATTTAGTATTTTAAGTATTTATGTATTTTGTGGGTTATAGGTTTTATTTAAAAAATTAAATAACAAAAAAATTATTCTTAGGATTTTTTCTCATTTTCAATGTTTTAACCATTGAAAATATTATAATTTTTAATTTTTTTTCAAATGTTAATATAATATTTAATTATAATAATCATAAAAATTAAATATCATGTAAATTCACTATAAATAATTTTATTGATCGATATTATAATACTGATCATAAAATAGATTAATAAACTATTATTTATAAGATAGATATTAATTAAAATATATTTGCAAAACCTAAAATGATTCAAAATCAAAGTAAAATATATTACTAAGTAATAATTTTTTATTTTTAAATTTTTGATTCTTTTTATAAGCTTATAAATTTTTTTTGATGAAGATAAATTATTTAAATTATATTTGTCTCATTCATAATTTTATTTTGTAATTAATATTTCTATAAAAATAAACTAATAAATAATTAAAACGAATATTAAAATTATAATGAATACAAATAAAAATGAGATTTATGATTAATTATTTAGGGAATATCAGTTTAATGGTTTAAGTATTTAGGAGTTTAGTAGTTTAGTTATTTAAGTGTTTAGGCATATAGTAGTTTATATGTTTTATTTAAATAATGAAATAACAAAAAAATTATTTTTCAAATTTATTATCAATTTTGAAGGTTATAACCTTTATAAATATAATAATTTTTAAATTTTTTTTAATGTGAATACAATATTTAGTTATAATAAACTTAATAATTATATATCATGTAAATTAAAAATAAACAATTTTATTGATTGATATTAATAAACTAAATATAAATATAAATATAATAATGATTAAAAAATAAATTAATAAACTATTATTTATTGATAGATATTTATATATTATTTATAAAAACTTAAACCTTTAAAGATGGTTTAAATGTTTAAGTATTTAAGTGTTTTGGGGTTTAAGAGTTTAATGATTTAAGCATTTAGGCATTTAGTAGTTTATAGGTTTTATATAAACAATAAAATAACAAAAAATTTATTTTTATGATTTTATCTCATTTTCAAAGATGATAACCTTTAAAAATATAATTATTTTTAAATTATTTTGAAATGTAAATATAATATTTAGTTATAATAATCTTTATATTTATATATCATATAAATTCAATATAAACAATTTTATTGATAAATATTCTAATAATGATCAAAAAATAAATTAATAATCTATTATTAATAAGATAGATATCAATTAAAATATAATTACTAAACCTAAAATGATTCAGAAGCAAAGTAAAATAAATTACTATATAATAATTTTTTGTTTTAATTTTTTTTTCTTTAAAAAAGTTTATGTATATTTTTTTGGTGAAAAATAATTTATATAAATTATTTGACGAGCTCAATTTATTTTGTAATTAATATTTATATATAAATAAACAAATAAATAATTAAAATAAATATTTAAAATTATAATGAAAAAAAATGAGATTTATTATTTATTATTTAGGGATACTATTTTAATATAAATTAGATATGTCTCACTAATAATTTATTTTGTAATTAATATTTCTATAAAAATAAACTGATAAATAATTAAAATAAAGATTTAAATTATACTGTATAAAATTAAAATGAGATTTATGATTTATTATTACTATTTACCAGTTTAATGGTTTAAGAATTTAGAGGTTTTTTCATTTAGGATTTTAGCAATTTATATTTGTAGGCTATTAGTGGTTTATACATTTTATTTAAAAAAATAAAATATCAAAAAAAATTCAATAATTTTTTCTCATTTTCATAGGTTATAACCTTTGAAAATATAATAATATTTTTAATTTTGTGAAATGTGAATACAATATTTAGGTATAATAATATTAATAATTATATATCATATAGATTCAATAAACAATTTTATTGATATATATTATAATAATGATCAAAATTAAATTTATAAACTATTGATATTAAGATAGATATTAATTAAAAAATAATTACAAAACCCAAATTGATTCAAAATTTTTGTAAAATATATTTCTAGATAACAATTTTTAATTTTTAAATTTTTACTTCTTTTATAAGCATATATATTTTTTAAATTATATTTTTCCCACTCATAATTTATTTTTTAATAAATATTTCTATAAAAATATACTAATAAATAAATAAAATGAATATTTAAAATTATAATAAATAGAATTAAAAATTAGATTTATTAATGATTAAGTAGTATATAGTGGTTTAATGGTTTATGTATTTTGGCATTATGGGGATTAGGAGTTTACTAATTTAACTGTGTAAGCATTTAGTGGTTTATAGGTCTTATTTAAAGAAATATCAAAAAATTTATTTTTTTTATTTTTTGATATTTTTAAAGGTTATAACCTTTGAAAATATAATAATTTTTAAATTTTTTTCAAAAGTGAATACTATATATAGTTATAATACTCATTATATTTATATATCATATAAATTCAATATAAATATTTTTATTGGAAAAATATTCTAATAATGATCAAAGAATAAATTAATAATCTATTATTAATAAGATAGATATCAATTTAAATATAATTACGAAACCTAAAATGATTCAGACATAAAGCAAAATATATTACTATATAATATGTTTTTCTTTTGAATTTTTTTTCTTTTAAAAAGTTTATCTATATTTTTTTGATCAAAAATAATTATATAAATTATATTTGTCTAACTAAATTTATTCTGTAATTAATAATTACATAAAAATAAATGAATAAATAATTAAGATGAATATTTTAAATTATAATGAAAAAAATAATATTGAGATTTATTATTTATTATTTAGGGTATACCGATTAAAAATGATTATCTATTTAAGGTTTTCGAGATTTAGGAGTTATTGATTTAAGTATTTAGGCATTTAGTGGTTTATAGGATTTATATTAACAATGAATTAACAAAAAAATTATTTTTATTATTTTTTCACATTTTCAAACGTCATAACATTTGAAAATATGATAATTTTAAAATTTTTTTAAATTGTGAATAAAATATTTAGTAATAATAATCATTATAATTATATATAATTTAAACTAATTATAAATAATTTTATTGATAGATATGATATACATTATCAAAAAATAAATTAATAAACTATTATTAATATGATAGATATAAATTGAAATATAATTACAAAATCTAAAATGATTCAAAATCAAAGTAAAATTTATTACTAAATAATAATTTTTTGTTTTTAAATTTTTATTTCTTTTTATAAGATTATATTTTTTTTATTAAAAACTAAATTATTAATAATATATTTGTCAGACTAATTAATTATTTTTAATTAATATTATTATAAAAAATAAACTAATAAATATTTAAAATGAATATTTAAAATGAATATTTAAAATGAATATTTAAAATGAATATTTAAAATGAATATTTAAAATTATAATGAATACAAATTAAAATGAGATTTAACATTTATTATTCAAGTATATGTAATTTATTTTTTGATAATCTATTTGTATAACCAAATATTTTTTCTTTTTTAATATTTTCATGTAAGTGCAAGAAAGGAAATATTAAGAGGCCGGGGATGCAGCAGTAGCACAATAACGGAGGTCTCGCTGATCGGACACCTGGTCGAAATTGGTGCTGAGCCTGACCAGTCTCATGATCCGACCCGCTCCGGTTAAATGAACCGAAAAAAATTTTAAATTAAAATGTTTTGTAATTTTATTTTTGGGTGGCTGTTTTTGGACCCGTTGAACTGTTCATCATCTCTCCCTCTTCTCTCTGTGTGATTTATCACGACTATTCTGTGTGCTACATACTGTAAGACATTTCTGTTACTTTAATATGTAATGCATAAATATTTTTGGTGGGTTTAGCAAGTCGTACTAAGCGACTAGCAAACCACTATATTTTCGGTGTTTATTTCTCGTTTTATGATTCTATCATGGATGGTTGCTGAATTGTGATATATATATTGATTGTTTTATGTTGTTTATATGTTTCTGTTTCTCAATCTCACTACCGTGGAAGCACAATTGCCCAACAATTAAATATGGTATATTAGTTAAATGGATCGATTATTTAGGGGATTTGTCGTTTAGGAGTTTAGCAATTTATCTTTTTAGGCATTTAGTGGTATATAGGTTTTATTTATATAAAAAAATAATAATTTTTTTTGATTTTTTTTAGATTTTCAAAGGTTATAACCTTTAAAAATAGAATAATTTTTAAAATCTTTTGAAATGTGAATACCATGTATAATTATATTAATCTTATTAATTATATATCATATCAATTCAATATAAATAATTTTAATGGTATATATTATAATAATGATCAAAAATTAAATTAATAAACTATTATTAATAATATAAATATTAATTAAAATATATTTAAATAACACAAAATGATCAAAAAATATTCTAATAATGATCAAAAAATAAATTAATAATCTATTATTAATAAGTTAGATATCAATTAAAATATAATTACTAAACCTAAAATGATTCAGAAACAAAGCAAAATATATTAATATATAATATTTTTTTGTTTTTAATTTTTTTTCTTTTATTAAATTTATCTATATTTTTTTGTTGAAAAATAAATTATATAAATTATATTTGTATAACTTATAATTTTTTTTGTAATTAATATTTATATAAAAATAAACAAATAAATAATTAAAATGAATATTTAAAAGTATAATGAAAAAAATAAAAATGAGATTTATTATTTATTATTTACGATATACATGTTTAAAAAATTTATCTATTTAGGGTTTTTGAGATTTAGAAGTTATTGATTTAAGTATTTAGGCATTTAATGGATTATAGGTTTTATTAAAACAATGAAATAATAAAAAATTTATTTTTGATTTACTTTCAAATTTTTAAAGGTCATAACATTTGAAAATATAATAATTTTAAAATTTTTTAAAAATGTGAATACAATATTTAGTAATAATAAATATTATAACTATATATAATATAAACTAAATATAAACAATTTTATTGATAGATATTATATCAATTATCAAAAAAGAAATTAATAAACTATTATTAAAATGATATATATAAATTAAAATATAATTTAAAAACCTAAAATGATTCAAAATCAAAGTAAAATTTATTACTAAATAATATTTTTTTTTAGTTTTTGCATCATTTTATGAGCTTATATGTATTTTTGATGAAAAATATATTATTTAAATTATATTTGTATCACTCATAATTTATTTTGTAATTAATATTTCTATAAATTATTTAAATTATATTTAAGTTTTACGAGTTTAAAGGTTTAAGTATTTAGGTGCTTCTGGGTTTAGGAGTTTAGATATTATTGTATTTAGGCATTTAATGGTTTATAAGTTTTATTTAAACAATGATATAACAAAAAATTTATTTTTGTTATTTTTTCTAATTTTTGAATGTTATAAACTTTGAAAATATAACAATTTTTAAATTTTTTTTATATGCGAATACTATATTTAGTTATGATAATCTTAATAATTATATATCATGTAAATTCAATATAAACAATTATATTGAAATATATTATATTATTGATCAAAAAATAAATTAATAAATTATTATTAATAATATATATATTATTTTAAATATATTTGCAAAAGATAAATTTATTCAAAATCTAAGTAAAATATATTACAAATAATACTTTCTTTGATGTTTTGCTTCTTTTTATAAGTTTATATTTTTTGTTATTAACAGTAAATAATTTAAATTATATTTGACTTCCTCATAATTAATTTATAATTTATAATCCTATAAAAATAAACTAATCAATAATTAAAATGAATATTTAAAATTATAATGAATACAAGTAAAATAGAGATTTATTATTTATAATTTCGGATATACTAGTTTAATGGTTTAAGTATTTAGGGGTTTTAGAGTTTAGTTATTTAAGAGTTTAGGCCTTTAGTAATTTATAGTTTTTATTTAAAGAATGAAAAAATAAATAATTTAATTTTTTGATTTTTTTTAATTTTTGAAGGTTATAAACTTTGAAATTATAATAATTTTCAATTTTTTTTAAATGTGAATATAATATTCAGTAATAATAATCTTAATAATTATAAATAATGTAAGCTCAATATAAATAATTTTATTAATAGATATTATAATAATGATCAATAAAAAATTAATAAACTATTATTAATAAGAATGATATAAATTAAAATATAATTGCAAAAACTTAAATGATTCAAAGTAAAAATAAAATATATTACTAAATAATAAATCTTTGTTTTTAAAATTTTGCCTCTTTTTATAAGGATATATATTTTTTTGATGAAAAATAAATTATTTAAATTAGATCTGTCTCACTAATAATTTATTTTGTAATTAATATTTCTATAAAAATAAACTGATAAATAATTAAAATAAAAATTTAAAATTATACTTAATAAAAATTAAATTGAGATTTATGATTTTTTATTAATGTACACCTGTATAATAGTTTTATGTATTTATAGGTTTTGTTGTTTTGGAAATTAGCAATTTATATTTTTAGTCATTTAGTGGTTTATAGGTTTTATTTAAACAATAAAATAACAAAAAAAATTGTAATTTTTTCTCATTTTCATAGGTTATAACCTTTTAATATATAATAATTTTTAAAATTTTTTGAAATGTGAATACAATATTTAGTTATAATAATATTAATATTTATATATCATATAAATTTAATATAACAATTTTATTGATAGATAATATAATAATAATCAAGATTAAAATTAATAAACTATTAATAAAAAGATTGGTATTAATTAAAAAATATTTTTAATACCCAAATTGATTCAAAATTAAATTAAAATATATTACTGGATAATAATTTTTATTTTTTAAATTTTTACTTCTTTTATTAGCATATATTTTTTTTGATTAAAAATAAATTAATAAAAATATATATGTCCCTCTAATAATTTAATTTGTAATAAATATTTATATAAAAATAAACTAATAAATAATTAAAATGAATATTTAAAATTATAATAAATAGAAATAAAAATTAGATTTATTAATTATTAAGTAGTATATTGCAGTTTAATGGTTTATGTATTTAGGCATTATGAGGTTTAGGAGTTTACTGATTTAACTGTGTATGCAGTTAGTAGTTTATAGGTTCATTAAAAAAATAAAATAATAAAAAATTTATTTTTATTATTTTTTCATATTTTCAATGGTTATAACCTTTGAAAATTTAATAATTTTTAATTTTTTTTAAATGTGAATACAATATTTAGTTATAATAATCATTATATTTATATATCATATAAATTTAATATATACAATTTTATTGATAAATATTCTAATAATGATCAAAAAATAAATTAATAATCTATTATTAATAAGATAAACATCAATTAAAATATAATTACAAAACCTAAAATGATTCAAAAGAAAAACAAAATATATTACTATATAATAATTTTTTGTTTCGAAATTTTTTTTTCTTTTAAAAAGTTTATCAATAATTTTTTGATGAAAAATAATTTATATAAATTATACTTATCTAACTCAATTTATTTTGTAATTAATATTTATATATAAATAAACAAATAAATAATTAAAATGAATATTTAAAATTATAATGAAAAAAAATAAGATTTATTATTTATTATTTATTATTTATTATTTAGGGATACCGGTTTAATTTAAATTAGATCTGTCTCACTAATAATTTAGTTTGTTATTTATATTTATATAAAATAAATTGATAAATTATTAAACTAAAAATTTAAAATTATACTGAATAAAAATTAAAATGAAATTTATGATTTATTATTAATATATACCAGTTTAATGATTTAAGTATTTAGAGGTTTTATCGTTAGGAGTTTAGCGATTTATGTTTTTAGGATTTTAGTGGTTTATAGGTTTTATTAAAAAAAATAAAATAACAAAAAAAATTTCTATATTTTTTATCATTTTAATAGGTTATAACATTTGAAAATATAATAATATTTAAAATTTTTTGAAATTTTAATACAATATTTTGTTATAATAATATTAATAATTATATATCATATAAATTTAATATAAATAATTTTATTTGTAGATATTATAATAATGATCAAAAATTAAATTTATAAACTATTAATATAAATATAGATATTAATTAAAAAATATTTACAAAACCCAAATATATTCAAAATTAAAGTAACTTATATTACTTGATAATAATTTTTAATTTTTAATTTAGACTTTTTTATAAGCATATATTTTTATTAGATAAATAAAATATTATTTTAATTATATTTGTCTCACTCATAATTTATTTTATAATTAATATTTCTAAATAAATACACTAATAAATAATTAAAATGAATATTTAAAAATATAAAAAATAACAATAAAACTTAGATTTATTAATTATTAAGTAGTATTTAGCGGTTTAATGGTTTATGTATTTAGGCATTACTGGGTTTATGAGTTTACTGATTTAATACTATATGCATTTAGTAGGGCTGCTCACTGGACATGGAGATTAGCGACCCGATCCGAAGTCATGTTCCGAAAGAATCAAGACTGAGAAAAATCCGTTGACTTTGACTTTTACCGTCTCGTTATGTCACGCATTTTTTCTTTTGGGATGGTTCCGGATCTTAAGGAATATCCATTCCGAGAACCATCCAATTCTAAAAAACTGATACTAGAACCAGGAATATATATATATATATATAACATGAAGATGCCACCAATTCTGCTACTGCCCATCCAATTTCGACGCACGTATTGCTGTTTCGACGAATTCAAGGCCACCTCACGCCATTCCAGCCATGTTAAGTTAGGAACAGCCCTTGTCCGTCGCACTTCTGGTTGCCTCTACCTTGTCTCAGATGCCACCAGCCTTTTAGTTTGTTTTTCTAACGAGAATTGAGTGATTAATTATTATTATTATGTTTCTTAGTCAGTTTTGTTGAGTATTGGTTGTGGTGTTGTGGTTGGGCCGAATGAGTGGGCTGAATGTGTTACAGTCTGTTTTGTAGAGCTTGCTTGTTTGAAATATTTATATGTATTCATTCTTAACATATCATATTAATTAATGGCAATGCAGATGGCACAATCCAGTGGTAAATTAAAAATACAATAAATAGAAGATGATCACATATAAAATGATCAAAGTACTGGTAAATCCAATCATCATCTTTTCTCGAACCCTCCAATTGTTACGACAGGTTCTTCAATTCCAATTGTAAAAGAAAGTCAAGGTACATCTGAACCTCAAACTCATAAAAAGTATAAGTCTGATGTTTGGGAAACTTATGAGATATTAGTTGATTCAGAAGGAAATGAAACTGGTAGGGAAGCTTGTATATGGTGTATGAAAGAATATTTTGCAAAAAAGTGATCAAGGTACTTCGGGTTTATGGAAATACTTTAGAGAGACTTGTAGAAAATTTCCACACAAAAAAAAATTAATAGAAACTCACAAAGGTAAAGACAAGTCATAATCTTTGTTAAGTTTCACTAAAGGTACTAGTTCAAAGGATAACATATTAACTTGTCGGCAATTTAATCAACAACTAGTTAGGGAGGCTTTGGTGAAAATGATCATAAAAGATAAATTGCCTTTTTGTTTTGTTGAGAGGGATGAGTTCAAGGAGTTTTGTGCAGTTAGTGTGCCTCAATTTAAAATTCCATCTCGGCACTCTACACCGAGGGATTGTTTTTCTTTGTTTGTGAAGGAAAAGAAAAAATTATTTGATAGCATATCATCTCATTGTTGTAGAGTTTTATTGACTACAGACACTTGGATTAGCATTCAAAATTTGTCTTATATATGTTTTACTATTCATTCAATTGATTCGCAATGGAATATGCATAAAAGGCATTTTAACTTTTGTGTAATTAAAAGTCATTGTGGAGTTAATATTAGAAATGCTATTGAGTGTTGCATGAATGAATGGGGTTTGAGAAAGTTGATGTGCATTACTGTTGACAATGCATCAAATAATGATGTTGCAGTTGAACAATTGAAAAAATGGCTTGTGAAGAAAAGTGTTGTACCTTTGAGAGGCGAGCATTTTCATATCAGATGTTGTGCTCATATCCTAAACTTAATTGTCAGAGATGGCATTGTAGTAGTTGAGGGTGCTATTCAAAAAATTAGAGGAGTGGTGAAATATGCGAGAAGCAGTCCTAAAAGATTATATATGTTTAAGTTATGTGTTGAAGAAGCAAACTTGACATTATATCTTCATTGCAATTAGATTGTCCTACAAGATGGAATTCAACTTATTGATGCTACAAATTGATATAAAATATCAAAAAGATTTTGATAAGTTGGAGGACAAAGACAAAAGGTTTTTGAAAAACTTTGGTTCAAACGTTCAAACTAAGAGAGACTGGTCAAACGCGATAATTTTGGATCGTTTTTTGAAAACTTTTTATGAGGTAACTTGTAAATTTTTAGGCCCATAATATTCTTCCTCTTGTGTTTATTTTCCTGAGGTTATTCGAATTTTTTAAAAAATTGAGCTTTGTGAAAATAGTAGAGATACAATGGTATCTGAAATGGGTATGAAAATGAGGCATAAATTCAACAAATATTGGGGTTCTCTTCTGTCAACAAATATTATGCTTTTTGTATCAGTTGTGTTGGATCCTAGATATAAGCTCAAATATCTCAAGGTTACGTACACTTAGCATTATGGAGAGGAATTGGCAAAAAATTAATGTGAAAAAGGTTATAAATGCTTTAAATGAGATGATGGATGATTATAAAGATTTAAATGAAGATGAATCAAAAGAAGATGATTTCTCTTCTAATGTGTTGAAGAAAAATGATATTTTCTTTGATGGTAGTGATACTTATGTTGATGATTTTTTTTTGTTGAATTGGAGAAAGAACAAGAAGTTGCAGTTTTGGAACAGTTGGATAAGTACTTGGAGGACAAACTTGAAAAAAATAGATTTGATTTTGATCTTCTAAACTGGTGGAAGGTAAATGAGGTTAGGTATCCTTCTTTGGAAAATGTAGCAAGAAATGTATTTGCTATCCCAGCATTTACTGTGGCCTACGAATCAACATTTAGCAGTGAGCAAAGAACTTTACATAAATACTACTTAATAATTAATAAATCTATTTTTTATTGCTATTTATTATATTTTTAAATATTCATTTTAATTATTTATTAGTGTATTTATTTAGAAATATTTATTACAAAATAAATAATGAGTGGGACAAATATAATTTAAATAATATATAATTTAACTAATAAAAATATACGCTTATAAAAGATGTATAACTTTAAAAATTAAAAATTATTATCAAGTAATATATGTTACTTTAATTTTGAATCAATTTGGGTTTTGTAAATATTTTTTAATTAATATCTATCTTAATATTAATAGTTTATTAATTTAATTTTTGATCATTATTATAATATCTATCCATAAAATTATTTATATTAAATTTATATGTTATATAATTATTAATATTATTATAAAAAAATATTGTATAAAAATTTCAAAAAATTTTAAATATTATTATATTTTTAAATGTTATAACCTATGAAAATGATAAAAAATTATATAAATTTTTTTGTTATTTTATTTTTTTATATAAAACCTATAAACCACTGAAAGACTAAAAACATAAATCACTAAACTCCTAACGACATAACTTTTAAATACTTAAACTATTAAACTGTTATACATTAATAATATATCTTAAATCTCATTTTAATTTTTATTCAGTATAATTTTAAATTTTTATTTTAATTATTTATCAATTTATTTTATAGAAATATTAATTATAAAATAAATTATTAGTGAGAAAGATCTAATTTAAATTAAACTGCTATCGCTAAATAATAAATAATAAATCTCATTTTTTTTCATTATAATTTTAAATATTCATTTTAATTATTTATTTGTTTATTTATATACAAATATTAATTACAAAATAAATTGAGATAGACAAAAATAATTTATATAAATTATTTTTAATCAAAAAATTATAGATAAACTTTTTAAAAGAAAAAAAATTTTCAAAACAAAAAATTATTATATAGTAATATATTTTGCTCTGCTTCTGAATCATTTTAGGTTTTGTAATTATATTTTAATAGATATCTATCTTATTAATTATAGATTATAAATTTATTTTTGATCATTATTAGAATATTTATCAATAAAATTATTTATGTTGAGTTTACATGTTATATAATTATAAAGATTATTATAACTAAATATTATATTTACGTTTGAAAATATTTTTAAAAATTATTATATTTTCAAAGGTTTTTATCTTTGAAAATGAGATAAAATCTCAAAAATAAATTTTTTGTTATTTTATTGTTTATATAAAACCAAAAACTACTAAATGCCTAACCACTTAAATTATTAAACTCCTACACCCCAAAACCACAAAACCCTTAAATAATTAAACATTTAAACCATCTTTAAAGGTTTATATATTTATAAATAATATATAAATATCTATCGATAAATAATAGTTTATTAATTTATTTTTTGATCATTATTATATTTATATTTATATTTAGTTTATTAATATCTATCAATAAAATTGTTTATTTTTAATTTACATGATATATAATTATTAAGTTTATTATAACTAAATATTGTAATCACATTTTATAAAAAATTTAAAAATTATTATATTTATAAAGGTTATAACCTTCAAAATTGATAAAAAATTTGAAAAATAATTTGTTTTGTTATTTCATAATTTAAATTAAACATATAAACTACAAAATGCCTAAACACTTAAATCACTAAACTCCTAAAGTCCTAAATACTTAAACCATTTAACCGGTATACCCTAAATAATTAATCATAAATCTCATTTTTATTTCTATTCATTATAATTTTAATATTCATTTTAATTATTTATTAGTTTTTTTTATAGAAATATTAAAAACAAAATAAAATTATGAATGAGACAAATATAATTTAAATAAATTATCTTCATCAAAAAAATTTATAAGCTTATAAAAAGAATCAAAAATTTAAAAATAAAAAATTATTACTTAGTAATATATTTTAATTTGATTTTGAATGGTTTTAGGGTATTGTGAGCTTGTATACATAACACATTTAATATAAAAAGAAAGAAATGATACTTTTCATATCCATGAGGATATAAAAAAAGGGCTTAGACATGCCAATAAAATAAATTGTTTGATTCTTGATTGAAAGAGAACCCATACTTCTTGCCCTGCTCAAACCACCCTGAGGCTAGTTTGTTCTAATAGGCAACAAGGTGGTTAATTTTTTAGAGGTGGACTATGTTTTAAAAAAATTGCTTTGGGTGTGTGCATGATAGATATTTTAGAAGAAATTACAATAATCAATATAAATAGCATCCTCAACAACTAGCTATTTCAACACATAGGGGTACAACTTTGGTTTAGTCTGTTAGTGTACATGAGTCAAATTACCTTTGATAGCCCAGTGATTCAACATCAAATATGATGATACATAATAGAGATAAATTAAAAGCTCCTATTATTTTGGTTAGAGCTTTAGCAATAATTCTAGAGTTGAGAGAGGAACAAAATAAATTATTTTAATTATTCAATATAATTTTAATTTTTATTTTAATTATTTATCCATTTATTTTTATAGAAATATTAATTACAAAATAAATTATTAGTGAGACAGATATAATTTAAATTAAACTGGTATATTCTAAATAATAAAGAATAAATCTCATTTTTTTATTTTAATTTTAAATATTCAAATTTAATTATTTATTTGTTTATTTTTATATAAATATTAATTACAAAATAAATTATGAGGTACACATATAATTTATATAAATTATTTTTCAACAAAATAATATAGATAAACTTTTTAAAAGAAAAAAAAAATTAAAAACAAAAAATTATTATATAGTAATATATTTTGCTTTGCATGTGAATCATTTTAGGTTTTCTAATTATTTTATAATTGATATATATCTTAATAATAATAGATTAATAATTTATTTTTTGATCATTATTAGAATATTTATCAATAAAATTGTTTATATTGAATTTACATCATATATAAATACAATGATTATTATAACTAAATATTGAATTCAATTTTGAAAAAAATTTAAAAATTATTATATTTCCAAAGGTTATAACCTTTGGAAATATGATAGAATAATAAAAATAATTTTAATGTTCTTTTATTTTTTAAATAAAACCTATAAACCACTAAATGCATACACAATTATATCAGTAAACTCTTAGACCCCGTATTGCCTAAATACATAAACCAATAAACTGCTATATACTACTTAATAATTAATAAATTGAATTTAATTTCAATTTATAATTATTTTAAATATTCATTTTAATTATTTATTAGTTTATTTTTATAGAAATTTTTTTTACAAAATAAATTATAAGTGCGACACATATAATTTAATTTATTTATTTTTAATCAAAAAATATATATACGCTTATAAAAGAAGTAAAAATTTAAAAATTAAAAATCATTATCCACTAATATATTTTACTTTAATTTTGAATCAATTTGGGTTTTGTAAATATTTTTTAATTAATATCTATCTTATTATTAATATTTTATTAATTTAAATTATGATCATTATTATAATATCTATCAATAAAATTATTTATATTGAATTTATATCATATATAATTTTTAATATTATTATAACTAAATATTATATTCACATTTCAAAAAAATTTAAATATTAATTTATTTTTAATGGTTAAAACATTTGAAAATCATAAAAAATCTAAAAATTTTTTTTATTATTTTTATTATATAAATAAAACCTATAAACCACTAAATACCTAAAAACATAAATTGATAAACTCTTAAACGACAAAACTGCTAAATAATCAAACCATTAAACCGGTATACCACAGATAATAAATCATAAATCTCATTTTAATTTGTATTCATTATAATTTTAAATATTCATTTTAATTATTTATTAGTTTATTTTTTATAGAAATATTAATTACAAAATAAATAATGAGTTAGACAAATATAATTTTAATAATTTATTTTTAATCAAACAAAATATAAGCTTATAAAAATAAGTAAAAATTTAAAAACAAATAATTATTATTTAGTAAAATATTTTACTTTGATTTTGAATCATTATATATTAGTTTTGCAATTATATTTTAATTGCTATCAATCTTATTAATAAAAGTTTATTAATTTATTATTTGATTATTTTTATAATATATAACAATAAAATTTCTTATATTCAATTTAAATTTCTTATAATTATTAAGATTATTATAACTAAATATTATATTTACTTTTGACAAAAATTTAAAAATTATTATATTTTCAAAGGTTATAACCTTCAAAAATGATAAAAAATCACAAAAATAATTTTTTTATTATTTTATTATTTAAATAAAACTTATAAACCACTAAATGCCTAAACATTTAAATCTCTAGACTCCTAAACACCAAAATCCCCTAAATACTTAAACCATTAAACCTATATAACCTAAATAATAAATAATAAATCTCAATTTTATTTGTATTCATTATAATTTTAAATATTCATTTTAATTATTTTTTAATTTATTTTTATAGAAATATTAATTGCAAATTAAATAATGAGTGAGACATATATAATTTAAATAAATTATTATTTATGAAAAAAAATAAGCTTATAAAAATAAACAAAATTTCAAAATTTTAAACTTTTATTTAGAAATATAATTTACTTTGATTTTGAATTATTTTGGTTTCCGCAAATATATTTTAATTAATATCTATCTTATTAATAATAGTTTATTATTTTATTTTTTGATCATTATAATAATATATATTAATAAATTTTTTTATATTGAATTTACAACAAATATTATTTTTAAGATTATTATAACTAAGTATTGTATTTCTATTTTATAACTATTAAAAAATTATTATATTTTTAAAGGTTATAACATTTGAAAATCCCGAAAATTCATAAAAATAAATTTTTTGTTATTTCTTTGATTAACTAAAACCAATAAATACCTAAATGTGTAAACATATAAATCCATAAACTCATTAACCCCAAAACCACAAAAAATTTAAACAATTAAATTGTTATACCCTAAATAATAAATCATATAACTTATTTTTATTAGTATTAATTTTAATTTTAAATATACATTTTAATTATTTATTATTTTATTTTTATAGAAATATAAATTAAAAAATAAATTATTAGTGAGACAAATATAATTTAAATATTTTATTTTTAATCAAAAGATATATAGGCTTATAAATGTATACAAAAATTTAAAAATTTATAATTAATATTTCGTAAAATCTTTCACTTTGATTTTGAATCTGTTTAGGTTTTGAAAATATATTTTAACCAATATTTATCTTATTAATAATTGTTTATTACTTTTATATGATCATTATTATAATATATATCATTAAAATAGTTTATATTAAATTTATATGATATATAATTATTATGATTATTATAACTTCATATTGTATTCACTTTTCAAAAAAAATTTATAAATTATTATATTTTCAAAGGTTATAACATTCAAAAATGAGAAAAAATAACAAAAGTAAATTTTTTGTTATTTTATTTATTATATAAAACCTATAAACCACTAAATGACTAAATTCTAAAGTGACAAAACTCCTAAATCCCGAAGTCCATAAATACTTAAAACATTAAATTAGTATAGTCCATATAATAAATCATAAATCTTATTTTTCATAAAAAAAATATTCATTATAATTTTAAATATTCATTTTAATTATTTATCAGTTTATTTTTCTAGAAATATTAATTACAAAATAAATTATTAGTGCAACATATATAATTTAAATAATTTATTTTTCATTAAAAAAATGCGGATAAAAAAAGACAAATTTTTAAAAATAAATAATTACTATTTAGTAATATTTCTTATTTTGATTTTGAATCATTTTAGATTTTACAATTATATTTTAATTTATATCATTCTTATAAATACTAGTTTATTAATTTATTTATTTATCATTATTATAATATCTATTAATAAAATTATTTATATTGAGTTTACATTATATATAATTATTAAGATTATTATAATTAAATATTATATTCACATTTAAAAAAAATTAAAAATTATTATATTTTCAAAGGTTATAACATTCAAAAATTAAAAAATTCAAAAAATTAAATTTTTTGTTTTTTCATTATTTAAATAAAAACTATAAATCACTTAAGGTCTAAATAATTAAATTACTAAACTCCTAAACCACAAAACAGATACTTAAACCATTAAACTGGTATATCCTGAATAATAAATAATAAATCACAATTTTATTTGTATTAATTATAATATTAAATATTCATTTTAATTATTTATTAGTTTATTATTATAGAATTATAAATTACAAAATAAATTATGAGTAAGACAAATATAATTTAAAAAATTTATTTTTAATCACAAAAATTTAAACTTATTAAAAAGAAAAACATTAAAAAAAATTATTATTTAGTAATATATTTTACTTTAATTTGAATAAATTTAGATTTTGCATATACTTTTTAAATAATATCTAGTTTATTAATAATAGTTTATTAATTTATTTTTGATCATTATTATAATATCTAGAAATGTAATTATTTATATTGAATTTAAATAACTTATATTTATGAAGATTATTATAAATAAATATTATATTTACATTTGAAATAAATTTAAAAATTATTATTTTTTCAAAGGATATAGCCTTCAAAAATTAGAAAAAATAAAAAAAATAAATATTATGTTATACCATTGTTTAAATAAATCTTATAAACCACTAAATCTCTAAACACTTAAATTTTAAACGCCTTAACCCAAAAGCCCCTAAACACTTAAACCTTTAAACTCGTAAACCTTAATTATAATTTAAATAATTTATTAAAATATTAATTACAAAATAAATTATGAGTGATAGAAATTTAATTTAAATAATTTATTTTTCATCAAAAAAAAAATTATAAGCATATAAAAAGAAGCAAAAACTAAAAAAAATTATTATTTAGTAATAAATTTTACTTTGATTTTGAATAATTTTAGGTTTTTCAATTATATTTTAATTTATATCTATCATATTAATAATAGCATATTAATTTATTTGTTGATAATTGATTTAATATCTATCAAAAAAATTCTTTATATTTTGTTTAGATTATATATAATTATAATGATTTTTATTACAAAATATTGTATTCACATTTTTAAAATTTTAAAATTATTATATTTTCAAAGGTTATAACCTTTGAAAATGTGTTTTTGTTATTTCATTGTTTAAATAAATCCTCTAAACCACTATATGCCTAAACACTTAAATCAATAACTCTAATATCTCTAAACCCCTAAAAATATAATTTTTTTAAACTAGTATACCCTAACTAATAAATAATAAATATCAATATTATTTTTTTCATTATAATTTAAAATATTAATTTTAATTATTTATTCGTTTATTTTTATATAAATATTAATTACAAAATAAATTATGAGTTAGACAAATATAATGTATATATAATATTTCTCATCGAAAAATATAGATAAACTTATAAAAAGAAAAAAATATTTAAAAACTAAAATTTTTTATATAGTAAAATATTTTGCTCTCTTGAATCATTTTAGATTTTGTAATTATATTTTAATTGATATCTATCTTATTAATAATTGTTTATTAATATATTTTTTGATCATTATTAGAATATTTATCGATAAAATTGTTTATATTGAATTTATATGATATATAAATATAATTATTATTATAACTAAATATTAAATTCACTTTGGAAAAAAAATTAAAAATTATTATATTTTCAAAGGTTTATAACCTTTGAAAATATGAAAAAATAATAAAAATAAATTTTTGTTATTTTATTTTTTAAATAAACCTATAAACCACTAAATGCATATGCAGTTATATCAGTAAACTCACTAAACCCCGTAATGCCTAAATACAGAAACATTTAAACTGCTATATACTACTTAATAATTAATAAATTTAATTTTTATTTAAATTTATTAAACTTTTAAATATTCATTTTAATTATTTATTAGTTTATTTTTATAGAAATTTTTATTACAAAATAAATTATGAGTGCGACACATATAATTTAAATAATTTATTTTTAATCAAAAAAAAATATAGGCTTTTAAAAGAAGTATAAAAAGAAATATTATTAAAAATTAAAAATTATTATCAACTAATATATTTTACTTAAATTTTGATCAATTTGGGTTTGTAAATATTTTTTAATTAATATCTTTCTTATTATAAATAGTTTATTAATTTAATTTTTGATCATTATTATAATATCTATCTAATAAAATTGTTTATATTATTTTAAATGATATAGAATTATTAAAATTATTATAACTAAATATAGTATTCAAATTTCAAAAAATTTTAAATATTATTAAATTTTCAAAGGTTATAACATTTGAAAATGACCAAAAATTACAATTTTTTTTTCTTATTTTATTGTTTAAATAAAACCTATAAATCACTAAATTCATAAAATGATAAATTGCAAAACTCCTTAATGACAAAACCTCAAAATACTTAAACCATTAAACTGGTATACATTAATAAAAAATCATAAATCTCATTTTTATTTTTATTCAGTATAATTTTAAATTTTTATTTTAATTATTTATCAGTTTATTTTTATAGCAATATTAATAACAAAATAAATTATTAGTTAGAATATTAATCACTAAAATTGTTTATATTGAATTTATATGATATATAAATATAATGATTATTATAACTAAATATTGAATTCACTTATGAAAAAAATTTAAAAATTATTATATTTTCAAAGGTTATAACCTTTGTAAATATCAAAAAATAATAAGAATAAATTTTTTGTTATTTTATTTTTAAATAAACCTATAAACCACTAAATAAATACAGAATTAAATCATTATACTCCTAAACCCCATAATACCTAAATACATAAACCATTAAACCTCTATATAATACATAATAATTAATAATCTAATTTTTATTTCTATTTATTATAATTTAAATATTCATTTAATTATTATTAGTTTATTTTATAGAAATATTTATTACAAAATAAATTATGAGTAAGACAAATATAATTTAAATAGTTTATTTTAATCAAAAAATATATATATGCTTATAAAGAAGTAAAATTTAAAAATTAAAAATTATCTATCAATAAAGTTTTTTATATTGAGTTTACATTAATATAATAATTAAGATTATTATAACAAATTATTATATTCACATTTAAAAAAATTAAAAATTATTATATTTCAAAGGTTATAACCTTCAAAAATTAAAAAAAAAATCAAAAAATTAAATTTTTTGTTTTTTCATTCTTTAAATAAAAACTATAAATCACTAAACTCCTAAACCACAAAACACCTAAATAATTAAACCATTAAACCGGTATATCCTGAATAATAAATAATAAATCTCAATTTTATTGGTATTCATTATAATTTTAAATATTCATTTTAATTATTTAGTAGTTTATTATTATAGAATTATAAATTACAAAATATATTATGATGAAAACAAATATAATTTAAATAATGTACTTTTAAGAACAAAAATATAAACTTATAAAAACAAGCAAAACATCAAAACATTATTATTTAGTAATTTATTTTACTTTAATTTTGAATAAATTTAGGTTTTGCAAAAAATATTTTAAATAATATCTATCTTATTTATAATAGTTTATTGATTTATTTTTTCATCATTAATATAATATCTATCAATATAATTGTTTATATTGAATTTATATGATATATAATTATTAATATTATCATAACTAATATAGTATTCACATTTAAAAAAAATTTAAAAATTGTTATATTTTAAGTTTATAATCTTAAAAATGAGAGAAAATAACAAAAAATAATTTTTTGTATTATCATTGTTTAAATAAAACTTATAAACCATTAAATACCTAAACACATATATCCCTAAACTTTTAAACCTCGAAGCCCCTAAATACTTAAACCTTTAATCTCGTAAACCTTAAATATAATTTAAATAATTTATTGAAATATTAATTACAAATAAATTTAGAGTGATACAAATATAATTTAAATAATTTATTTTTTATCAAAAAAATATATATCTTATAAATGAGGCAAAAACTAAAAAAAAATATTATTATTTAGTATTAAATTTACTTTGATTTTTAATCATTTTAGTTTTGTAATTAAATTTTTAATTTATATCTATCATATTAATAATAGTTTATTAATTTATTTTTTCAGTAATTGATAAATATCAATCAAGAAAATTGTTTATATTTCGTTTATATTATATTGTTATAATAATTATTATTACTAAATATTGTATTCACATTTTTAAAAAAATTTAAATTATTATATTTTCAAAGGTTATAATCTTTTAAAATTTGAAAAAATATCAAAAATAATTTATTGTTATTTCATTGTTTAAATAAAACCTATAAAACCACTAAATGCCTAAATACTTGAATGAATAACTTCGAAATCTCGAAAACCCTAAATAGATAATTTTTTTAATCAGATATATCCTAAATAATAAACAATATCTCATTTTTATTTTTTAAATATAATTTTAAATATTCATTTTAATTATCTATTTGTTTATTTTTATATAAATATTAATTACAAAATAAATTATGAGTTAGACAAATATAATTTATATAAATTATATTCATCGAAAAATATAGATAATCTTATAAAACAATAAAAAATTTAAAATCTAAAATTTATTATATAGTAATATATTTTCTCTCCTTCTGAATCATTTTAGATTTTGTAATTATATTCAATTGTATCTATCTTATTAATAATCATATTAATTATATATTTATTTTTTGATCATTATTAGAATATTTATCATTAAAATTGTTTATATTGAATTTATATGATTTATAAATATAATGTTTATTATAACTAAATATTGAAATCACTTTTGAAAAAAAATTTAAAAATTATCATATTTCCAAAGGTTATAACCTTTGGAAATATGAAAAAATAATAGAAATAAATTTTATGTTATTTTATTTTTAAATAAAACATATAAACCACAAAATGCATACACAGTTATATAAGTAAATTTTTAAACCCCGTAATGCCTAAATACATAAACCAAAACCGCTATATAGTACATAATAATTAATAAATTTAATTTTTTTTTAAATTATTATTATTTTAAAAATTCATTTTAATTATTTATTAGTTTATTTTTATAGAAATTTTTATTACAAAATAAATTATGAGTGCGACACACACAAACACACATATAATATATATACTATATCATATATATATCATATATAAT